>SJYX01017296.1:89189-117138 GCA_006410675.1 Oreotragus oreotragus | reverse complement strand
CGCCGCGCGAGCCCCGAGCCCAGACGCCCCCCGACCCACCCCCACAAGCCCAGGCACAGGGGCGAGGGCCCGGACCCCACGACCCGGACCAGGGTTCGCCGTCTGAGAGGCGAGGGGTCCCTGCCACCCACCGACTCCCAGCTTGCGGTCGCGCACAGGCGTGTGCCATACGTGTGCTAAGAGCCCGCCCTGCTCGGGCCAAGGGCGCCCCGGGTCTCCCCGGCCCGGTCACCTGGGGCCAAGGCTTCGTACTTCCTTCCAACTCAGTTTACCACCTGGGTGGGGGAGCCTGATTCCTGGAGTAAAGGCCAGACGAAGATCCTTTGGTGCCGCCCCGGGTGACTGTCCATCTCAGAGCTGAAAACTGCATGTCCTTCCAACCCCTAGTTCCCTCTGCAAGCCTGCCTCGTGGGAAGCCCCAGGTGAGCCCAGACACCCTAGCACTCTGGGAATTTTCCTCCCACCACGCACACTGTGATTACTCAGACATTATTTGCAAAGAATAGTTTTTATGTCAGCTGTATCTCCTGTATCTTCCTCCTTTATCTTCCTCTATCTCCGCTAACCCACAGCTTTGTCACTAAGCTGAAACTGGTTTATTCCTTAGAGCAATCTGCCTAAAGTTGGCATGGAATTGACTAGGGCTTGAGTGAGGGTATCCTCTCAGTTACAAGAAAGGTACCCATTAAAAACTCTGTATTCCCCAGCTCCCGGTAAGCACGAATCTACTTTTCCGTAGCTATGAATCTGCACGTAAGTGGAATCGTACAGCTTTGTATCTTCTTTCATTTAGTATAATGTCTTTAAGTTTTATCCATGTTGTAACGTGTCAGAGCTGTATTCCTTTTCATAGCTGAATAATATTCCACGGTATATATAGACCTCATTTTGTCTATTCATTCGTCAGTGGACACTTGTGTTGCCCCCACCCTTTGGCGATTAAGGACAACTGCTGCCTTGAACATAGGTGTACGGGTATCTCTCTGAGACTCTGCTTTCAGCTCTTTGGGGAGTGGTAATTGCTGGATCCTATGGTAATTCCATTTTTAACTTTCTGAGGAACTGCCAGGTGTGTTTACTTTTCTCCTATAGTGCTTTCAGGGTTTAAAGGGCTCTCACCTGGGATTGCTCTGTGCCGTCCTCACAATACTCTTTGAAGCTTCATCGTGCCCTTTTAAAACAGGTGAGAAAAATGAGGCTTGGCTTGTTCAAGGTCACCCAGTCTGTATCACAAGCAAGACTGAAACCCAGGTCTCCTGATTCTGGGGCAGAAGTGCTTACTCTGTGAGGGGCTGCCTCCCCTGGTGGCCTTACTCCATGACACCAACTCACCACTGCACAGAAGATGCTTTTTCACTAGGTGTTTTCCCCTCTGGAAACACAAGTTTGGGCTTCCCAGGTGGTGCTAATGGTAAAGAATCTACCTGCCAATGCAGGAGACCCAAGAGACACAGGTTCCATTCCTGGGTTGGGAAGATCCCCTGGAGTAGGAAATGGCAACCCACTCCAGTATTCTTGTCTGGAGAATCCCANGCTTCCCAGGTGGTGCTAATGGTAAAGAATCTACCTGCCAATGCAGGAGACCCAAGAGACACAGGTTCCATTCCTGGGTTGGGAAGATCCCCTGGAGTAGGAAATGGCAACCCACTCCAGTATTCTTGTCTGGAGAATCCCATGGACAGAGGAGGACGGCAGGTCACAAAGAGTCGGACACCACTGAGTGACTAAACACACACAGGTATAGATCAGAGACAAGGGGCAGACTGCAACAGGTGTTTGAGATGACATAGCCCGCCCTCCACTTGACAGGTGAGGAAGCTGAGACCTGGAGCGAGGAAGTGGGGGACCTGCCAGGGGTCAGGCAGCCACAGAGCCCAGCAACCTCCAGTCTGCTGGCAGAGAGCGTCCCTCAGCACTGCCAGCCTGCTGGGTTCATTCGTCTGCCCTGTTCCTCCCCTTCTGAAGGAGACCGTTGCCAACAGGAATCCAGTTATTTAAAACTAAGCCTATTGACCCAGAGCACCTGGTCAGGCCGTGCCTAAAATAAACTGCTAAGTCAGACGGGATGAAAGGGGCTGCTGTCCGTCGGGAGGGGCGGACTGTGAGTGGGGCCTGGGGGTGTCAGCACAGCTGCCCGGGCCCCACATGCTGGAAAGAGACAAGGGGACCCCCTTCTCTCCATTTACCTGAAGTACCTCCTCTAACCTGAGTGTCCCTTTTATGCTGGTTACATCGGAGGGCCTTTCAGGGACCACAATACCCTGTGGAGAGAGTCAGATGTGACCTGAAGGGTGAAGTCATTTGCTGACTGTCTCCTGAAGAGGCTGCGAGGATATGGGGAGCGGGGGTGGGCAGTTGAGGAGGGCAGACTCCCTCTAGCACAACGAAGCTCTCTCTATATATGATGTGATGGTTAAGAGAGTGGTTTTGAAGCCAGAGCCAAGATCTCAGCCCAACTCTGCCCCTCACTAGCTGTACAGCTTTGGGGAATTCATGGGCACTAAGCCCCTGTTCCCTCACCTGTAACATGGGGACAGCCACAGCATCCGCTTCGAGAGCTATTGTGAGGATTAAATAAGACAAGCCCGGTGGCTGGCATGTAGCAAGCACAGTAAATACGTCTATCGCTAATGTTATTGGCTTTGCTCAGAGGACCTTGACCTGTGCGGGGGAGGGAAGAGCTGGATGGGAGAGGATATTGGGATGACATTCTGCGGTCCATATGGCAGCGAGGCCAGAGTTCAGGCATTGGGGATCCAGGAAGCAGCCACAGAAACACGGAAGGAAGGTGCGCTTGAGGCTGGAAAAGCATGGCATGATGGTCCTCAAGAAAGGACCTGAAAACAGACAGTCCTTCTGCTTTTTGTATTTTCCATTTCCTAGGTTTTGTCCCTCCTTAGTATTTAGGAAAACATCCTTGAAAGTGACAGTCTGGCTCTGCGATGTTCCGAAGTCCCCTCTTAACAGGAGATGGAGGTGGGGAGTAGCCTGGCAGAGTCAGCAAGAATCCCAGCAAGGGAACCCCCAGGGAAAAGCGACAGGAAAGAAAGTGGGATGTGTGCTTCACCTCCACCCACGCCAAACCCTGACGCTTTCCTCCCACAGCTGACATTTTGGAGGGACTGTTTTTTTTAATTTTGATAGGAAGGACAATTCCTTTAGAGTCCCGACTTGGAAAGGAGCCCTCACATCCCCACAGAAGTGTATGCTCACCGACGTGAGAACAAACACAGTTGCCCAGGCAAATATCCATGTGTACAGGTAAACATAAACACTTAATGACAGGCACACCTGTGCTCAGATGCAATTTGAATACAATCCAAAAATCCTGCATTGACACCTATGCATATGCCCTAATTTGTGGGATTCATTGCCAGTAGACACACCGTTCATTTAAAACCCGTGATTAATTTCAATATTTTATTGCATTAGAATGGTGGGTGATGAAGTAGCTGGTGTGTGTGTGAGTGTTTTACCAATGCCAGTTGAAGCAGCTATATGAAGACGCTGGAAGGTGAACCCTTTCCAATTCAGGTTAATCATGGATATTTTGGGGGGTATTATTTTGCCATGTTATATTAGGACTAGAGCCATCATGAGAAACCACAGATGTTTTTATTGTTTAATTCAAACAACAGCTTATATATTTTGGATACTTTTCTTCAAAAACAAAGGCATATAATTATTTTAGTAGAGCCTTCCTATGTGCTCTGAAATTCTTTAACAACTCAGTATGATCATGGTTTTCATAAAAGGAATCAATACAATACTGAACCAGGTCAGTGGTACAAACTTGACATTTGGGGTTATATAGCTAATTCAGGATTGACCTTCTTAGTACTTATTCATTGGTTGGAGGAGAAAAAAACATGAGGATTTCCTTGGCTTTTTTTTTTTTCTCCAATCTGTAATTGATTTTAATGTTATATGAACAGTTCTGGATTCTAGTCTTATTTTTGCCACTGTAGTCAGCTGTGATCTTGGATAAGTCATTATCTTTCTGGGGCCTCAGTTTCTTCACCTCTGCACATTCTCTAATATAGGCAGAGACAGAAATATGTATTTTCACACACAGATACTCAGAAGTAAACCACACAAAGTAAACCGTTTTTGCTGCAAATGCATGCACGTGTATCTAGAATACTTCTGTCTTCTTGAGACAAGCTTGTTGTTATTGTGCAGTTGCTAAGTCTGTCCGACTCCTTGCAACCCCATGAACTGCAGCATGCCAGGCTTCCCTGTCCTTCACCATCTCCCAGAGTTTGCTCAAACNTAAACCGTTTTTGCTGCAAATGCATGCACGCGTATCTAGAATACTTCTGTCTTCTTGAGACAAGCTTGTTGTTATTGTGCAGTTGCTAAGTCTGTCCGACTCCTTGCAACCCCATGAACTGCAGCATGCCAGGCTTCCCTGTCCTTCACCATCTCCCAGAGTTTGCTCAAACTCATGTCATTGACTCGACGATACCATCCAACCATCTCATCCTCTGTCTCCCCCTTCTCCTTTTGCCCTCAATCTTTCCCAGCATCAGGGTCTTGAGACAAGGTGAATCATTGCAATTCATAGACTATGATGCTTACATAAAAATGCAGTACTGTCATTAAATTACCTGGGCATTTCTTAAACCAGAGTTCTGTATGCTTAACTCTGAGGATGTCTAGGTACATTTTGTCACTTCCCCTCTCCATAGCTTGTATTCTAGTATCATGGTCCTAAGCTCTCTGAACAAAGGGCCCCAGTCTTTGAGGCTCCCCCCAACCCCGACAGATGGCACCTCTGGGGGCCCACAGGCCTTGTACAGCCCGCTGTCTCAGGAGGCTTGGTCAGGGGGTGCAGAAACCCCCTCAGTAGCCACAGCCGCTTCACCGTAGTCCTCTCTCTGCTCCTCACTCTGAAAATGGCTAAGAAGTGAACCCAAAGAGGTTCCATGGAGCCCAAATTCTGTGCAGCTGAAGCTCATTGCCAGCTCTCTCTCGAGGGGTGGGGGCGGGGGAAGGTGGGAGGAATCCAAACGAAGCGAGAAAGAAAAACAGGAAAATTCCATGAGTGGGAGCTCAGTTTGCTAGCTTCCCAGGTTATTCTGCAGCTCTCCTGACCCACAAGGCACTCACAAATGTGTTCATCAAATTGTACGTGAACATCTTCTCTCTGGAAAGCCTGAGTGCAATGTTTTTCACTCCTTCTTCCTCAAGTGCCCAGTGCCCCTTCTCTACCTGTGTGAGCCTCCCTTAGCATCAAGGCCTGGTCAGGCAGCCCCAGCTTTCCCCAGCCAGCACGGGCCAGCCCTTCTCTGGACTCTGCTTGCCCCAGACTTCTCCTTGGCCTGTGGCTCTTACCCCTTCCTCCTGCATTGTGGCTACTACTTATGTACACATCTGACTTGTCTCCTCTTCCAAATATTAGGCTCTGAACCTGTTTGGTTTGTACCTGCAGAGCCTGATGCCTCCTTGCACTAAGAGGCACTTGATGCTGATTTCATGACCAGACAAGCTCATTCTTACAGGTCTGCAAATACCCAATTACAACTTCACGGGTCATGCCTTCCAGCAGTGTGTCCTTTAACTGCAATCAAAGCCTTAAGCTTTCCCCTTATCAGATGAGAGTTTCTGGCCTGGACAGGTGGGCACCAGAGATTCAAGAACTCTGACCCTAAAGCCAGGTCTCAGCAGATCCCCATGCAGCCAGCCTCACTGTGGTCTTTCTCATGTTCATCATCACGCAGGACTTTGGGGATCACAAAGGCTTCACATTTTCTTTCATTTCAGATCCTTGTCCATAACAGACCAGATGAGGCCAGAAAGGTCTTGTTCACTTTACAGATGAAGAAACGGGAACTCTGAGAGGCTTGTGATGTGCCCAGAGGCAGAGCTACCATGAATCTAATACAACTGATGTCCCAGAGTTCCACAGGGTCTCAGCAATGAGTTCACATAGTCAGAAGGTATTGGTAATTTGGTAGACTACTACAGTTGATCTGCAATCATTTATGGCTTCTGCTCTTTTCCACTCTGGTGTGCATTTGGGGTTCTGGTGTGCACTTGGGGATCTGACTCAGGATCCCCCAAAGCGAGTGAGAGATGAACCTATAGCTCACTCATTAGATTTGGGATTGGTGAGGTATGTTTTTTTGCAGCCATCCCAGCATAGGGAATGGCTGTAGGAATACGACCACTCATTGCATCAACTTACTTGGCTTTGTGACACAAAGTTGCAAGGCCTGAGTCGAATCACAGCATGATATGGCCTAAGACGTCTGTACTAGAAATGTGTGTCATGGAAGAGAAACCAGGTCGGAAATGTATGGAGCCAGGAGCTGGTTGGTAAAATTGTTTAAGAAAAATGTTTTTAAGGCATTATAGATGTGTGTCAGGTAATGAGTTCACATAAATATTGTTATTTCCCCAGATTGTGTGATGTCTGTGGTATTTGTCAGTTGTTTCAGAATTTGTAATTTGCAGCAATTTTTCTTTTTAGCATCCTAAATAATCATGTTTGTCCCTCATTTTGTATTCATAGCTGTGTATTGTTTTCCCAAAGGAGGGCCCTCCAAATGGTCTAAGCTTCAAGTCCTACAGAGCCTGAGTCCATCCTAGGGGGTGGGTCACCCCGTGGAGGCTGAGATGAGTCAAGAAACAGGTTTTCTGGATTCTGGCACAGGAATCCAGGACTGGATTCCCATCACAGTCCCTTGCCTCAGAGATGTCACACACCATGTAATTTATGTGTTTGTCCAGTGCTACACACAGAGGATACTTTGAAAGGCTACAACCCCTGAAGAGGTTGTCCTCTACTCTGCAGGGGAGGTCAAGGTCCCAGCCATGAAACTGGCCCTGACTTAGATGCTCAAAGCCCTCTTCCTAGGAAATCTGGCCACTTCATTCTCAGACCAGAGGATCTCAGGGGAAGAAGGCCGCTTAGAGTCCCCTCTGCACCCTCTCTGGGGGACAATGCTCCTCCCATCCCTGGGGTAGGGCCACCAGCATGGAGGACTGACATGCCCCTCAAAGCCCAAGGGTCATGGAAGACACCAGGAAGCCCCTCCAGCCTCGCTGAGCACAGAAAGTCCACGTGCTGGTGGGCAAAATCACAGAGCTGGAGCGCTGTAGCGGTGGGTAAAATGCTGTTTGGGGTTGCCAGGGGAAATGGCAACATTGTGGGAACGGTGAGAAGGGTGGAGGCTACCAGCCCAACAGCCATAGACTCGTCGAGGGGCCCAGCGGTGCCTGAGAACCCCCCTGAACAGCCCCACCTCACACCCACGTGCTCTCTCTACACCACCAGACAGGTGCTGACAGTCTGGTTAAATTCTTCCAGGACGAGGGGCTCCCTACCCACACGGAAGTTCATCCTAACCTTACCCTCTGTGATCACACTCACTCTTTTCTTTATGGGGCCCGCTCTGCCTTAGCCCTCTGGAGTTCAAAGGCTCGGCCAGATGACAGTTTTGCAAATATTTGAGAAGAGCCTCCACAGTGCCCTCCTCGCCTCAAGCCTTCCTTTTGCCAGGCTAAATATCGCAGTTCTGTCCATCTCTCCTGTTCCAGCATAATTTCCAGAACTTTCCTTCTCCTGGTCTTCCCCTTTGCACATATTCAACTTTCAAAACATCTCCTTTTAAAAAAAAACTTTTTATTTTGTACTGGGGTACAGCCGATTAACAGACTGGGTTGTGATAGTTTCAGGTGGACAGCAAAGGGCCTCTGCCATACATATGCATGTGTCCATTCTCCCCCAAGCTCCCCTCCCCTCCCCTCCAGGCTGCCATGTAACATTTAGCAGCGTTCCCTGTGCTATATAATAGGTCCTTATTGGTTATCTACTTTAAATATAGCAGTGTGTGCATGTCCATCCCAAACTCCCTAACTATCCCTGCATGCAAGTTAAGTCATTTCAGTCATGTCCGACTCTTTGTGACCCCATGGACTGTAGCCCCCCAGGCTCCTGTGTCCACAGGATTCTCCAGGCCAGAATATTGGAGTGGGTTGCCATGCCCTCCTCCAGGGGATCTTTCTGACCTCGGGATGGAACCCACAGTTCCTGGGCCTCCTGCACTGTAGGCAGATCATCTACCACTAGCACCACCTGGGAAGCCCCTAACTATCCCTGCGTCTCCCTTAAAAGCAGAATGGCCCCAATACTCCAGATGAGGTCTGAGCAGTTCTGAGGATAGAAATCGACACTCCCTACATAGGTATTGGACCTTCTCTGTTGCCCAAGATTTGATTGGCTCTTTGGGGCTGACACACCGATGATGACGGACCTCTTTCCCATGAGCTGCTGCTGCCCTGTGACCCTGGTGTGGATTATCGGGGGTTGCGGGGCATGACCAGACACACTTTTTGCAGAATGTTTGGAGAGGAAATGCTGCCTAGGTCAAATGGCATCATTTACGCACACCGGCTAAGACTCTGTGTGTGTGCGTGCTAAGTCGCTTCAGTCGTGTCTGACTCTGTGCGACCCTGTGGACTGTAGCCCTCCAAGCTCCTCTGTCCATGGGATTCTCCAGGCAAGAATATTGGAGTGGGTTGCCATACCTTCCTCCAGGGGATCTTCCCACCACAAGGATCGAACCAGTATCTCTTAAGTTTCCTGCATTGGTAGCCAGGTTCTTTACCAGTAGCACCACCTGGNGGATTCTCCAGGCAAGAATATTGGAGTGGGTTGCCATACCTTCCTCCAGGGGATCTTCCCACCACAAGGATCAAACCAGTATCTCTTAAGTTTCCTGCATTGGTAGCCAGGTTCTTTACCAGTAGCACCACCTGGAAAGCCCCAGTAAGACTCTGAACAACCCCTGAAGGCCCAGCCCAGTCCAGTGTGGGTCGCAGGCTCAGCTGAGAATGTAGGCATGAGGAGCGGGAGGCCCAATCTGAGACCACATGGCATTGAAAGTGTAACATCTCTACCACATGTGATTGTACTTAAACCCAGCTGACAAGGCAGAATGATCTTATACCACATTTCCCAAGAGTTTCATGAACAGGAAATAGGTGACATGCAAAAACTGAGTTCTGGTCAAATAGGCTCGGAAAACACTGGCGTAACCAAGGCAAATAGGTTTCTTTCACTGCAAGGACTTCCCAGAACCATTCAAACGCTGTAGGAGGTATTGGGAACCTCCAAGTTGTGGATAAAGTGTGGTATTTGGGGAGGTTTCCCATTTCTCCTAGTCTGAAATCTCTGTCCTTTCATTGGCCACTGCTCACACTCAACTCAGAGGAAGCATGTGTTGTCAGCTTATTTGCACTCTCAGCAAGTTTTTGCCTGGCCCTGTGCAAGGAGCTCCCAGTGTCCCTGAAAGCCCCAAGGTGGGTCCCTACCCTGGTGAGCTTGCACTCGGTGGGGAAGGAGACAGAGAGAGGTCAGCATGCAGAGGTCTGCACGCTGACCCTAAAGGTCAGAGTGGGAAGGGGTCTGGAGGCCATCTGTTGGGAGCGCCGTGTCACAGAGGAGGAAACTGTGGCCGTGCAGGTGAAGAACATCCAGGCCACATGGCCTGAGGGTCAGTGGCGGCTCTTGCAGGCAGGACTCCTGACCCCCAGGCCTGCTCTCCATCTACCGAGGCATTCAGGACCCAGGTTGCACTGTCCTCTGTCTCCCGCCCATCAGCTGGGTAGCCCTGCCTGCCACTCTGTCCTCCGCAGCCATAGTGTTCAGTTAGAAGACATTTAAGATTCTACCTAGGGCTGAGATTCAATGAGACTGTGAAGACAGATGCTTCAGCTCAGAGAAAGGAATGGTTAGGAAAAATCAAGGCAGGATGTGAGTGGGCTTTGTGATGGGAGGAGCCTGGAGAGTAAAAGCTGGATAGAAATAGATGTACCAGGAGCTGGGACATCTCAGACTCCCTGTGGGGGTTTCATGAACCTGGCTCTGTGGGGTACGTTTGCCCATCTGAGTTATGGGTGCGTGAGACACCCACACACCTGGCACGAGGTGGTTTAAGGCTGAGCCTTCCAAGACTCATTGGTCAGAACCCGGACTGAATTGGCCAGTTGTTTGTCTGAGTCAGCCAAAGTAGCTTTTTCTTTTGGCAAATTATAACCAGAGCCGTGGACTCCTAATAACGATTATTACCATTAAACCCTATTATGGTCCAGCACTATGACAAGTACTTTAGATGCATAATCTCAGTTAACCCTCCAAACAATCTGTAAGACTGATATAATTAAGATCATCCCCATTTTACAGACAGAGAAACTGAGACATAGGGGAGCCCAATGGGCTGCCGTCTGTGGGGTCGCACAGAGTCGGACACGACTGAAGCAACTTAGCAGCAGCNCAAACAATCTGTAAGACTGATATAATTAAGATCATCCCCATTTTACAGACAGAGAAACTGAGACATAGGGGAGCCCAATGGGCTGCCGTCTGTGGGGTCGCACAGAGTCGGACACGACTGAAGCAACTTAGCAGCAGCAGCAGCAGTAAGTGTCAGAGGCCCAAGCCTTGAGCAGGACTGGCCACAGGGTCTCCTTTCTCTTTATTGCCATTCGTGGAGGTTGGTAGTATCTCTGTTGTCAAGTTTTCAGAAAGGTTTTAATATGGAAATTTTCAAACGTATCACAAGTAGGGAGAAGAGTGTAATGAACTGCCATGCGCCCGCCCATCTTCTAGGGCCAACAATTGTTGACTCGTGGCCAATCTTGTCTTATCTGTATTCCCCCTCCACCCTCACTTCCCATCACCAGGGATATTTTTAAGCAAATCTCATGCATTATATAAGTTCATCTGCAGATCCTTCAGTGTGCATCTCTAAGAGATAAGGCTGAATCCTCATTCTCAATCACTACACTTGATGTTGTCCTGACTGAGAAGTAGCTTAGACCACACACGCGCGCGCGCGCGCACGCACACACACACATGCGCGCACACTGCACTTCAGACCAGCCACTGCCCAGAACAACTGAGCTCGCAGAGGTCTGCTCCAAAGCCCTCAGCTCACAGCCTGGCCAAACAGCCTCCCTGAGCCTCCTCAGAGGGTCTCGCTGCAGCTGCAGCCCCTGCCACCAGTCTAGCTTCTCTGGAGACGGGGAACACCAGGGCTTCTGCCTGGCGGGGTTGTTGCCACTAGGACAACAGTCTAGACCAGCCTGGACCTGGCCCCCCAGCTCAGGCCACGCCCCTAATCCCAGTTCCTATTCGAGGTGGTTTAGGGTGCTCTCCTGCCCACCCTGCTCAGTCTAAGAGCAAGAGATAAGGAAGAGATGGAGCTGAACAAAAGACCTGGGATCAGAGATTCACTGTGCCTAGCAGGAACTCGCTTTCCTCACCTGTAAAATGCGAGCATGACACGTATCACGTGGGGTGGCCGTGAGTGTCCAAGGAGACATTCCCCACGGTTGTTTGGTGCCAGGATTGTGCAGTACCTGACATGGCCATCAGGTGTCGCCCAAAGACTAGCACCCGAAACCTTGGGCTGGGGCAGGGTGAGGTGAGGTGGCTGCTGCTCCATTGAGGGGATTGTTTTTCCATATTAGATCTGGTTGAACTTCGGGGAAGTGGATGACAGTTCGGTCTCTGGGATTTCTCCTTGGAAAAGTCAGGTCTGGCTCTATCCAGAATTAAAAAGTAGAGCTTTGCAGGCTTTAAAGCATGCTCCCTGGAAGACACCAGTGAGACAGGTATCAATACTCACATTTTACAGATGAGGAAACTGAGGTTGCAAGAAGCAAGTGACCTGCTAAAGGTTAAGCAGTCACTAAATACAGAGCTGAGACTCCAGCTCAGGTCTTCTGCTTCCCTATTCTAGACGCTCTGCTGAGGCAACTCCTCAGATGACAAGCCTTTGAGGGGACCTGGGACTGGCCTGGCCTCTGAGTGCTGTCCTCTGAGAGTGTCTCCCTCTTTGGGGCTCAGATTTCACTGCTCAGCAAAGACTGAACTAGATCAGTGGTTCCTAAATTCAACGAATCAACCACACACACACACACACACACACACATACACACACACCCATGGAGACAGAGAGAAAAAGAGATCCAAGACTACAGAAGCAGGGATCTGTATTCTACATTTCCCAGGGGTTTGAATCCCAGCTGCTCAGCATAGGTATTAGGACTGGCATTTAGGAAACACTAGACAGGCAGATCTATGGGTTTGTGTTCTGCAGTTTCATAAACAACTTCCACTTAAGCTTATTAAAATACCTAACATGGAGCCTGGCACATACTTGATATTCAAATATCCAATACTTATTTTGCTGAATTATATTGAAATGCATGTAGTCACCCAACCCAGTGAAAACCTTGATTGATACTGCTTCACACTGAAATTAAAACCCACATTGCACTTCTGTAGTGCTTTATGGCTTACCGATCTTGGTTTTTAAATATATATATATATATTTTTTTTTGGCTGCCCTGGGACTCTGTTGCTGCAGGTAGGCTTTCTCTAGTTGTGGTGCCAGGGCGTCTCACTGCTGTGGCTTCTTCTGCTGCACAGGCTCTAGGATCCACAGGCTTCGGTAGCTGTGCCTCCCAGGCTCTGGAGCACAGGCTCAATAGTGGTGGTGCAGGAGCTCAGTCGCTCTGTGACACATGCGATCTTCCCGGATCAGGGATCGAATTCATGTTTCCTGCATTGACGGGTGGATTCTTTACCACTGAGCCACCGGTGAAGTCCCCGATCTTGTTTACACACAAGATCTCGCTCAATCTCTTTAATGCATTGGGCATTGTGACCCCCATTTTGCAGATGAGAAAACTGAGGGTCAGAGACACTAAGGGGTGGGCCCTGTGCTGCCCAGCTAGTCAGTGGCAAAGCCAGGCTCCAGACCCAAGTCTGTGCTCCATCACCCCCCACGCCTCTCCTGCTGCAGTTCCTGCTCTGATCGTTTTCACTGCATGGTTTAAGAGGAAAAACATCAGATGGAGAGGAGGGCAGGGCAGGGTGAAGCCCAGGAGCCGCCTCCCCCTCCCTCTGCCTGGCCCTGGCGGCTGTGTGGCTCTGGAGGGGACCGCCCGCTGTCTTGGCGCTGTAGTCAGTCTCCAGTTCCCTGTGGACACCTCCATTCCCAGCCGCTGCACGGGGAATCTGGTTATCTGTCTCCCCCTAGTGCCACAAGAAGGGACAGGGCAGGCTCGGGTTCTGCACCACACGGCCGCCCCTCACCCCAAGCCCTGCCTCACAGTGAAGCTGGGCTCCACGCTCACCCCCTGCCTAGCTGTGTGCGTGTCCTCTAAGAACCACGGGGAGTGATGAACGTGACCTCCAACCCGGCCCTCATGCTCAGCTGAGGGGTCGTGGTCCAGAGAGTGGCTGGCAAGGTGGAGCCGCCTGTTCCCCATGCCCCAGATGCTGGGTGCAGCCTCCTGGGTCCATGCAGGCCACCCACCGCCTGGCCTGTCTGGCTTCTCCCCAGCTCTAACATACAGGCACAGATGCATGTACACATACACTCACACACACTCATACACACTCACACCCCCAACACACACACAAAGTTTTTCCACAGACCCTCCCTGGTCCCCATACAGCAGCCATTGACCGCCCTCCACTGATCTCAGGGGAGCTGGTGAGCCCAGCCACGCTGGCAGAGGGTCCAGGTGGTGGGGCCTCCCAGGACGGGTCAGGCCACGTACACACTGTGGTCCAAATCGTGCTCACGGGTGTCGGGCTGAGCATGGACTCAGGGCCTCTGCCTCCTGGCCCTGAATAGTGTCCTAGAAGAATGCACTGGCCTGTCAGGCATTAAGGACAAGGGCTGGGGTGCCTGCAGAGTTCAGGAACACCAGGTGTCCACACTGGGAGAATCTTCGAGAGTATAAACAAAGCAGCCGCTGGTCAGCGAGGACCAGTCTGGAGCCCGAACTCCTTGAGTCAGACGTTGTTTCTCCATCTGGGGGAAACTGAGATTGGGGCTGGGCGGGGACATAGCCACCATCCCATAGTTCACAACTGGTCAGGCCAGGGCTCACATCCAGGCGGGTTGATTCCAGAGCCTGTGATCTTAACTGTCTCATCAGGGACAAAATGCTGGCTGTCACTAGGACAGGCCCCTAGTAGCCCCTTCCTGGTTCAGGCTCCAGGGGTGCACACAGACTCACCACCGGCCTCCTGACCAGGCTGCAATGCCCAGCAGCTCTCCCTGCCCCCTGAGAAGCTGGGAAGCAGCAGGCGCAAGTGATCACTCATTCGTTCCTCTGGTCGGCCAGTCACCAGCTCAGTCAACAAGCATTTACTGAGCGCGAACTACACGCCCCTGATGGGCGCAGCGCTGGGGGCTGGTGGGTAAACCATTAGATGCCGCGCCCACCCTCATGTGGTTTGCAGACTGAGGCAGACAGACATGAAGGAATGGTCAGTGTCTCAAGAGACGCAGCATCTCCAACAGGTCCCCTGGGAGCAGGGCTCAGGAAGGGTCTGCAAGTCGCTGAGACCCCGCGGGACCCATCACATCCTGCTCAGGGCAGGCGACTGAGGGCTGAGGCCGCTCCCCAGTGATGTGACTCACTGCTTCAGGAGCAGATGGTCCATGGACAGGAGACTTGAAATGGGCGGGGCCCACTCGGCTCCAGGCAGCTGGGTTTGGCACGACTCTGTTACTGATTGATAGGCCTTTTAGGAAACAAAGACCACGGGAGAATGCAACACACTCCTGGCTCTGGGCCGAGCCAGCCTCCTCTCCTTTGCTTTGTCAAGTGCGTCTTTTTTGTCTGCCTTCATCACTTGCTGGGGACCTCTGTTTTAACTGCTAGGAGGGAGTGAGTGTGTGTGTGTGTGTGAATGTACCCCCAGCCTCCCTGGGCACTGTTCATCTAGGGGCTGGGAGTAACAAGGGGACCAGCTACAGGTCCCACTTACCCCTTCCTAGAGCCCCTTGACCCTGAAGTCAACACCTGCAATTTTGGTCATGTGTTTGCTTTTTCCAAAGCCAAGTCCAGAGACAGACGAGGGTGTTTCAGGATCACACAGGAGGCGGAGGCCAAAGCTGGCAGGGAGACCAGCGTTCCCAGCATGGACAGCACTGGGCTGCCGATGAGGCTCTGGGCCTCAAACTGCTGCCCCAGCCTGAAATGTCCCCTTCTCTCACCTCCCTTCGGCCACCTCACCTGGGGAATTCCTCCTGGTGATACGAAGGAAGCCGTTCGGGGAAGCAACAGCAAGAACTTCTTGAAACAGGAACCAAGTTTAAGAGCTCCAGAGGCCAACAGCAGTCAGGAGTGCCCCAGGGCCTCTAGGGGAGTGGGGAGGTCACGCAGGGTCAGAGCGGGCAGCCTGAGATTCCCCGCTAAATAAGTTACCGAATCAGAGCCCGGGGAGACACCACCCTGGGTGCAGCTGGTTCCGGTGCTGTCCAGGCACTGTCCACCCCTGGGGAAAAGCCCCTACCTGGCTTCCTGTGGCAACCTCCCTAGGCGCCCCCCACCCCCGGGGCCCCCAGAGTCAAGCTGAGGTCATGGACCCCAAGGTCCCAAGTTCTAAATAGGTTTTCTTCCCATGCCCTCAGCCACTCAACTGCAGAGGACACTGAGTGTCCCCAGTGGGGGCGGGGCACACGGAGGCCGAGTTGAGGGTTTCTTCTAAGGCTGGGTCCCTGGCTGTCTCAGCACAGTCCCTGGCTCTGATTCCCCTCCCAAGGCCCTGTGGCTGCTGTGGCCCTGGCTCCAAGGCCCGGGCCCGATCCATCTTCCCAGCCAGAGGCTCACTGTGATGACAGGACAAGGCCAGGCGGCTGTGGCATTGGCCTCTGATCTCTGCCTACCCCCCCCACCCCCACCCCCCGGGTGTTTGTCAGGCGGACGATGAAGAATGAGCGCCTGGCAAGGAGCAGGTCGCCACCGCGCAGAGCCCTGCTGAATTGCAGTTCAGACCTCAGACGCCTGGAGCCAAGGATCAACAGGGAGGCCATTAATCTCTCCAGCAGGGGTGAGTGGGAGGAGGGCCTAGGTGGAGGGGAGCCTCAATAGTCCCCTCTGCCCTGGACCCCTCTTCAGCTCAGCACCCCCAGCCCCACCCCATCCCTGTCAGCCCTGGGAACCACCACCTAGGACAGGCTGGGGCCAGTGGGGATGCCCAGGGTGGGCTCTTGGGAACTCCCCTTTCTTGCTCGCCTCTCTCCAGGTCCTGCTCGTGACACTGATTAAATCAAACTATGTGGTTAGAGGCTACATAACTACCCCAAGCGGAGGGGTCTGTGCGGGCCACAGAGGGTCTCTACCCTCCAGGAGGAATGGGGGCTCAAGACCCCAGAGCAGGGCAGATTACACGGGAGGGGTGGGCACACAGAATGGAAAGAGCCCAGGGCGTTCCTGGGAAACCAGGGCTCCAGGTAGACCCGGAGGCCTCTTCTTCCGGCAAAGGACGCCCAGCCCTTGGTTGTTCAGTCGCTCCGTCGCGTTCGACTCTTCGCGACCCCATAGGCTGCAGCTTGCCAGGCTTCCCTGTCCTTCACCACCTCCCACGTAAGTAAGTAAGTAGTCACTCAGTCGTGTCCGACTCTTTGTGACCCCATGGACTGGGACCCACCAGGCTCCTCAGTCCAAGGGATTCTACAGGCAAGAATACTGGAGTGGGTTGCCATTTCCTTCTCCATGGGATCTTCCCGACCCAGGGATCGAACCCAGGTCTCCCACATTGGAGGCAGACGCTTTAACCTCTGAGCCACCGGGGAAGTCCTCATCTCCCAAAGTTCGCTCAAACTCACGACCGTCAAGTCGGTGATGCCATCCAGCCACCTCATCCTCTGCCTCCCTCTTCTCCCAGCCCTTACACTGAGTTGAAAACGTCGTTTGAAAAGGATTTGGGGTAAGACGCATCCTCCCTCTGGTGGTGACAAACGGAATTGCATCCCCTCCCACTAAAGCTGTTTTTGTCGCTGTTGTGTGATTTAAAGTAATTCATTCAATCTCGTCCCAGTCTTGGTGTTTATTCGTGACTTAATTTGTGTATGAATTGTGGAAAATCCCAAAGTGAAGTGAAGTTCAGTAGCTCCAGTCCTTGTGACCTTCATGGAGAGGGAGGGGGAGAGTGTTCATGAGGACATTGAAGGTCACCCAGATCTGTGGCTTTCAGCAGCGGCTGCTCTCCTGGGAGCTGGTTAGGGAACAGCTGGCATGGGCCCACCCCAAGGTTAATATTTGACAGTGCTGGAGGGGACACTGGGTAGTTTGCACAGCACCCCAGGTGCTCCAGGGTGACAGCCTGGGGCCCGGGAAAGCCTCACGGTTCACGGGGATGGAGGGCTTACAGCGGGGAGCAGAGGCCAAAGTGACTCATCCAGGACCAGCCCCCTCCAAGGCAGCTGGGTTGGCAGGCTCGGGGCCTGTGTACAGAACCTTCTAGAAACACGACTCCTCTCCACAGTTCTTCTCCTCAGGTGAGACGCAGGCCTGGAATACCCTTCTTCCTGTTTGCCTTGCTGCTACATCCAAGAAATTTCAGGAGCGCCCCCTCCCTGAAATCCCCCATGGTGGATCTGCCCCATCCCATTCATTTCTCCCACTGTCGTGGACAGCTCCAGTGTCTTGGATATCCTGAGTTCTATTTAGGGGTTGGCCTGTCAGGTTTTATCTGCCATCCGTGAGCCCACATTCAGAGCAGGATATCACAAAGACCTTGGCCCTGAGTTGCAAGAGCCGAGTTTTCCAGTCTGTGTCTCCCTGGAGTGTCTCCTCCCCACCCACGGGGTCAGTGAGAAGGGCTCTGAAATGGAGCCAGAGACCTGGGCTGTCGCTCTGGCTCTGACACCGGCTGGCTGTGTCACCTGGACAAGTTGCTGCCTTTCTCAGGACCTCAGCTTCTCTTCCTGAAAATTACGGACTGTCTATTTTGCTCCCTAGAGGCCTTCGGTGGCCAAGCCTTCTGTGAATCTGTGAGGGTTGGTGGTCCTGGGGACAGTGGATTAAGACAAAGAACTCAATTCTCAAGCCGAGTGCGGCCTGCGCTGCCTCCAGTGCCCTGCTTGTTCATTTCAAACTCTGCTGACTTGCTGATGTCTTGGTTTCCCAGTCCAATCTCCCCCACTTCCCTTGGACGCTCAAAAGCTCAGATGAGGAAATGGACACTGGGTGGTGCCATGATCCCACCATCCCATCCAGCCTCAGAGCCGCCTCTCCCCTCTCAGAGAGGGAAGGGAGGGAAAGGGGAGTCGGGCTCCTTCCAGAGGGCAGAAAGCGCCCGAGGCTGGGGGCCACGGGCAGCAGGAAGTCAGGGGCTGGTGGGAGGGCCAGCCTGACACCATCTCAGGTTGAGGAAGTGTGGAGGACTACTGGCATGGACGGGGGGCTGGGGGAAAGATTACAAAGGCCCCACCCTCGCTGTCCACTCTCTGGCCTCTGGCCCTGAAATTAACCAAGCTAGCACTGAAAGAGGTGGATGAGATTAGGTCAAATTTGAGATCCCCTGGCCCCAAGAGTGAAAAGGGCATGGCTGGAGCTTGGCACCACAGTTGGGGGTGAGGGATGGAGAGAGAGCATGTGCTGAGGACCCCCCCTGCCCAAGATCCCTAGACCCACCCATCCTGGCATGCCGGTGCACTTGGGGAAATGTGGGCAGAGCACATAATGTGCCCACAAACAACTAAAACACGGGCAGCCCAGGGCCGGGCCGCCGCGACTCCCACTGGAGAACTCCTACAGCCACACCCAGGGCCCCGGGCGACCCAAGGGCTTTGAGCCTGTGACCTTCAGCTGTCTGGCTTTCTCTTTGCCTGGCTTTCAGAAGGCAGGCTGAGTCCTCTGTCCCAGGGGCTCTCGGCAATTTGGGGGGTGAGGAGAGGCCTGGAGATGATGGCACTGAACTTCTTACTTTCACAGGCGTGGGCACGTGAGCGAATAAGCGAAAAGCCAGAGACCAGGCTGCATTGACTCCAGCTTGGAGGAGCGGATGGTGGCAGTTACAGGAGAGAAGGAGCGAGAAAGGAGGCCAGGGAAGGAGCCGTCTCGGAGGCCGGCTTTATTATTAACACGGGGCGGAAGGAGGTGAAGCCCACCCAGGGGTCACCTGGAGCCCGAAGCTTCCTTCAGCCCGAGGGCTTGGCAGTGCTGGGACAGAGGTCTACAGCTCAGGGAAGACTTCCAAGCAGCCCCGGTGCAAGGGTGGGCACGGCTGGCTCTGCAAAGAGAAAGGCAGGATGGGGGCTGTGAGCAGGGCTGCAGAGACTGGGACTTCCGTTTCATCCCTTTTTCACCTTACCTTCCTCTGGCGCATCTCTGCAGCCTCCCTTGGTCACACATACTACGGCATTTTTTTTTTTTTCTGTTTTTTTTTTTCCTGTTTGGCCATTATTTTAAAAAGGTGGGAAAAGAGACGCAGACATAGAGAACAGATATGTGGACACAAGCGGGATGGAGCAGGTGGGACGAGCTGAGAGAGTAAGGCTGACATATACACACGCCCATGTGCAAAACAGATAGATAGCAGGAAGCTGCTGTGGAGACCGGTGCTCCGAGATGACCTAGAGGGGTGGGATGGGGGTGGGAGGTGGGAGGGAGTCTCAAGAGGTGGGGGGGATATATGTATGCTTATGGCTGTACAGAAACTAACATATTGTAAAGCAATTATACTCTAATAAAACTTTTTAAAAACCAACAAGGAAAAGAACCACACGAGGGTGACAGAGACCTGCCTGATGGATGAAAGACCCTGAAACTTTCCAGGCCGAGTCCTTAGCTTTTCCTTATCATCCAGAGCCACTGCCTGCTCCTCGCAAACCTACCTCTCCTCAGAGCCCATCTTCAGGAATTTGCCTGGGATGGAGGAAAGCAGACAGGTAAGAAACGGTAGTGGGGTGGAGGGGGCCAGGATTCAGGGCTCCCTGAGGTTGGGGACCCTCCTCACCAGCCTGAGAGACCAAACCCTCCACCGGCCCCTCCCACCTCCATCAGTCACCGGGCCTGCACTCACCGGTGCTTCTTCTTGGCCCCGCAGCGGAATCTTTTGCCTTAAAGAGAGAAACGAGGTTAGTTTGCCAAGGAGACCCTCTCTACCCTGGAGGCCTCAGCTCCCTAGCCCCTCCTGCGGGCACTGCTCCGTGTCCGCCTCAGAGACCACAGCTGTCTCTCTTTATATACAGCTGGACCATAAGCGTTCAGAAGTCCAAGTCAGCCCGCTGGGCAGTCAACAAAGATTATTGTGGCGGCGGCTCCATGGTGGACTGTGTGTGTGTCTGTGTTGGTCACTCAGGCGTGTCCAACTCTTTGCGACCCCACAGACTGTAGCCCGCCGTCTCTGTCCGTGGAGTTCTCCAGGCAAGAGTACTGGAGTAGGTTGCCATTTTCTTCTCTAGAGGATCTTCCCGACCCGGGGATCAAACCCTAGTCGCCTGCATTGCAGGCAGATTCTTTGCTGTTTGAGCTACAGGGACGTCCGTGGTGGACCATGAGCGCGATGGGAATGGTGCTGAGACTGAGGCGTCACAGCGTGCCCCAACCCACGACCCACTGGGCATGTAGAAGCTGCTCGAGAACGGCAGGACGTCCAGGGCAAAGACCCAGCCGCCTCCGCCACCACGAGCTCAGACACAACACAGCAGGGCCCTCGGGGAACCGCCAGGGGAATCGGGGAGGCTGGCCCTGTCTGCAGACTGGAGCCATCAGGTTGGTGGGGGGAGGGGGGGGGCATCCAACACGCCCATTAGAATCCCAGGACTTCGAAGTGGATGTGCTACATTCTGCATCTTCTTTCCACCGGCGTGTTTCTGAGTATTTTTCTTCTGGTTGCACCAGTCTGCAAGCATTTATTAAGCACCTACTGTGTGCCTTTTGGGGCCGGGGTAAGGCAAGGAGCTTTCTCTCCCCTAGAACACCCCACACCTACACTGTTCCCTTGGCTGTCGCGTCTCTGACTGCCAGCCCTAACCTTGTGAGACAAGAGGGATCATCCCCATTTAACAGATGAACAAACTAAGGCCCAGGGAGTAAGGGATCCACGGTAAACCAGCAGGGAGCCTAAGGCCTCGGGTTGCCAAGGGTGCTTGCCTTCCTGCAGCAGGCTGGGGTGGGGGTGAGGTGCTTCGGAACCCACTCTGCTTCCGATCTGGCTGCGGCACCTCAGGCAGGCTGCTGCACCTACCATTGCGGGTCTGGTTTTTTCATTTGGAAAGTGGCGACAGTGGCGGCCATCGCTCAGTTTGCCGAGAGGATTAAATGGGCCAAGAAAGCGCTCATTTCTGGGGGAGGGAGCGTCCAGTGGAGGCTGGTTCCCTCCCTTCCCCTGCCCCAAGGGCACTGGAGCCTCCCGGGGCCAACAGGAGCCGGTTCCCCATCTTGGCGGCACCCCTCGGGTCCACTAGAGGGCGCATTCGAGGAAAAGGGCGTCTCCTGGGTGGTCTGCGGACCAACAGCCCCCTCTGCCTCGGGGTGTCCGTTCATTCTCACATCCTCCGTGGGAAGCGGGTGAGAGCCTCTCCCCTCCCCACCCGGGAAGCCAGTGTGCTCAGCGGCTTTGAGGAGCTGTGCCCACCTCAGCACCCCCTTATACAGGACGGCCCCACTTACTGAGGATGATGACGAGCCCCACGATGAAGGCCAGGGCGGCGAAGATCAGGCCCCCATTGCGGACGGTCTCGTAGTCTGGGGAAGGAGAGGGCGGGGAGGTGGGATGGGTGACCCAGACCCTTCCCCCAGCCCCACAGTAACAACTCGGAAGCTGGGGCACATGACCCGGGGCTGGGAGAGGCCAGGAACTGTGATCACGCAGGAAGGGTGGGAGGAGGGGCCCGCCAGACTCACCGTAGTAGAATGGGTCCTCGTTCTCCTTGGGGCTGCCACCTGAGAAGAGAGCCAGTGGGGGGTGGGGGTGAGCCACAGAAACAGGGGGACTCCCGTGCTTGCAGTCCCAGCACCCCCAGAGGTTCAGGGGGGCCAGGGGAAGCTGCTGGAGGGACATCCCAGGAGCAGGGGCTGGTTACGCCACTGCGGGTGACACTATCTGCCCTTGGTGGCTCCTGACGGTCGGCTTGGGACCCACCACTGAGCCTCCAAAGTAGGGACCCACCGTGCCTGGGGGTGGGGTGGGGCTGGCACTTCTGGGAGGCTACAGAAGCATCTTCCATAAGCCTCAGCAGCAACCTCTCTCCATATGACTAATCAGCCACAAGGTATTGGGTTTTTCCATAACATCTTACAGAAAAATCCGAACAAACTTTTGGGGCAACCAATACTTGGTGAATATTTGTGAAGTGAACCAATGAATAAATAAATAGAACCTTAACGTTCACTGAACAGGAGGAAACCAAGGCCCAGTCTGAAGACTTCTCTAAAGTTCCAGTAAAAGCTGGAGGCAGAAATGAGTCTTGGACCCCTGTGTCTAGATCCTTCTATCCTACATTGCTATCCTTAGGGAGAGCAAATTTATTTCAGAAACAGTATATTGGCATGTGGCAGACTGAGGCTAACAAAGCAGTAGCTCATTTAACCATCGTAACAATCCTGTGAGGCATTAATAGTCTTCCAATATCATCCCTGAGACGATGGAGGCACAGCAGGGTTAAGCAACTCACTCAGAGTCACACAGCTAGAGAACGGCAGAGTTGGGAATGAACCCAGGCCATTGGTTGTTAACAATCGAGGTGCTTCACCCCTTTGCTGTGCTGCCTCTCACATGGTCAGGAGGAAGGAGACATTTCAAGATGGGTGGTCCCGTCCAGTCTGCAGCCTCCAGCACAGATCACGGCTCTGCCCTTCCGCCCTGTAAACTGAGCGCGCCTGCTGGAGGGCAGCTGGAGGGCACCCGGCCAGAGCTTTTCTGTCATGTCTAGTGGTGGCCCCTCTCCTCTGCCCTGCTTGAGCCCCTTCTTGGCACTAGGGAAGCAGTGCTCAAGGTCAAAGGAACGCGCCGGTCCTCACCTCCCAGGCTGTGCTGGACTGGGCCCTGGGCGGAGGGGTCCGGTGAGCCCAGCTCACCTCCTGGGCCAGGAGAGTTTGGGCTAGGAGGGTCCACTGAGGGGCCTGAGGGGCCCCAGGCACCTGTCTCCATGCAGAAGGCCTCTGAGGTTGTCTCCCAGTTTCAGTTCAAGTCTTGTTCAAGGTCACACGGGCGTTAGTGTCAGAGCCGTGATGGGACTAACCACGCCCCTTGCCGCTCCAGGAAACTGCCTCCTCCCTGACACCTTGTCTTGAGCCACTGGGAGAGCCCACTCCACCCAGAGACCTCAGCTTTTCTAGCTCTGGCTCAAAGACCACCACAGTCCACAACGGGCCCACTAGATTCCAGACCCGATCACCCTTGTTCGCAGGATGCCTTCTAGGCATGTGTCCTGAACCTGGGGGCTCTCGCCCTAAAGCCAGGCTGCGAAGGCTGACCGGGGGGCCCACTGCTGCCCCACCTCACCCCCACCTGCCTCCTGCTCTCGGTTTAGTCCAGAAGATGCACACTCACCAAGCCCCATGCCCCAGCACCTCCTACTTGGCACCCATGTTTCCACCATTCAAGCTAGATTGCTTTGGCGTTAAGGTGGGATCCTCTTTTAAAAGCAGATTTTCTTAGAGAGGAGGCTGGCTGGCACACACGGTATGAGAGAGGGGTGCTGGGTGCTCTGGAAGGCAGGGTACCTGGAGACGGAAGAGGGGGTCCTGTTCACCCTCCAAAGATGGTCCAAGCACCTCCTGCTTCACATACACGCATGCACACACACACGCACACACACGCACTCACCGTCATCTGTCAACTCTGCCATTTCCCCCACAGACCAGGCCCGTGCCCGCTGCCCTCTTCCCGCGGCCTCTGCTTCGGGGAGACTGCCCGGCTGTGGGGTGGCCAGAGATGGGGTGGGGGCATTAAACATTAACAGTGCCAGGTAATGTTTACCCTGGTCACAAGAAAAGCCGGGGTGTGGGCAGCAGGGCTCCTGCTGGGGTGTGAGGAGGTGCAGGGGCAGCGGGGGCAGGCAGGAGCTGGCCGCCTTTCCAAACCCTCCCAGAGGAAATTTCCAGAGAGAAGAGCCACGCGTCCAGCCGCCAGGTGGAGAAGCCACAGCTGGGGCCAGGACAGTAGGGAAGCGGGGGTTTTGAAATGCATTCAGCGTGTACTACAGCTTGCGGGGGACAAGGTCAGGGGTCCCAAGGAGGCCCTCGACCCCAGCAGCCGCCCACGTCTCCCACCACTGTGCAGGCTGCTGGTGAGGCTGGCGCCTGGCATTCGGGGCTTTCTTGAGGTGATCCCAGGGTGCCCAGCCCCTCAACCCACCCGAGCCCCCACCCCGCCCCCCGGTGCACTGCGCGCGCTTCCAGGCCTTCATGCCCGGGAACGCCCTTTCCTTTGTACCTTTTTCCTCCATCCAGGCCACATTTAACAGCTCGCACCCCGGTCAGAAGGGCTCCAGTCATCCGTCACTAAGCCCTCTGTGCCCGCAGCCTCTGGCACGTCCTTCTCCAGCCATGAAGCCCAGCTTCCATGCCAGTCCCCACGTTACACCACAGGCTCCTTGGGGAAGGGGCCAAGCCAGACCACGGAGAGAATGCCTTGCTTTTATGATTTGAAAAGCATGTTTCTGTCATATCCTGGTACTTTGTGTCATTTCCCCATTTTATATATGAGGCATCTGAGGCACAGAGAGGATATGGCCCTGGTTCAAGGGCACACAGCTGGTGAGAGGCAAGGTGAAAACTGACAGGCAGGCCCTTGCTTTGGGAGACAGGGACTCCTTCTCCCTCACTGTGGCCCCATTCACGTTGGGGACCCTGGTGCTAGGTCCTCCATGGATGCTCATATTCCTGGCTGAGTTCTAATCAATCAGTCTGGCTTCCAGAAGAGGCTGATGCTCAATTGTAGCTAAAAGGCCAGGTTAGAGGTCGTTGTCCACCAAGGACAGGTTACTCCTTCAAAAGGACTTCATCTGTTAATCCTCTTGGAGCAGTGACAGGGGATCAAGGTTTGAGTTCACTTCCTGGCTCCTCCACTTGCTAAGTATGTGGCCCCTGTTAAATTACTTAATCTCTGTTTCCCTCAGTTTACTCATCTGTAAAATGGGTTGTTGTGAGGAGAACGTGAGATAATGCAGTGAAGGGCACGGTTGGGGGGAGGGGCCTGGTACACAGTAAGTGTCATTATTGTTAACTGTTATACACTGTCACATCAAGAAAGCCACCCACTTTCCAGCAAAATGAACATGGGGGTGAGATGGAAAGACAGACTGTCACGGCCTGCAGACCAGAAGCTGAGACACCCATTCATTTCTTCGGCTTCCAAGGCCAAGTGATGGAAATTCATGAAAACACAATGGAGCTGACATTTGGCAGGCACATGGCACCCCACTCCAGCACTCTTGCCTGGAAAATCCCATGGACGGAGGAGCCTGGTGGGCTGCAGTCCACGGGGTCGCTAAGAGTCAGACACGACTGAGCTACTTCACTTTCACTTTTCACTTTCATGCATTGGAGAAGGAAATGGCAACCCACTCCAGTATTCTTGCCTGGAGAATCCCAGGGACGGGGGAGCCTGGTGGGCTGCCGTCTATGGGGTCGCACAGAGTCGGACACAACTGAAGCGACTCAGCAGCAGCAGCAGCTGAGCATGTGTCAGATTCTTGCACGCACTGTCCTGCTAATTCCATATTTGCTCCATTCCATGGGTAAAGAAACTGAGCTGGTCATTGCCCCCGCAAGGTCCCCTGGAGCTGGCCCGGGCAGTGCCATGATCCCCAGTGGACAGCCCAGGAAGACTGAGGGCAGGGAGACTGGGCGACTTGCCTGAAACACCCAGTCAGGGACAAATCCAGGGCTAGAAAGCCAGACCCCCATGACTGTGCTCCCCAAACTCCTGGGGCTCTCCACACAGTCACTGATGCCCCCTTATTATACATTATCTTGCTCCCTTAGTACATGTTGTCTACCTTTGTAAGCTACCCTGCATTCTTTCTGGAGTATAAAAACAGGTGGAAAGTTCATAGACACACAGATAGCTACATACATGGCTACATAGATCAATGGTTATGCTACATGATAGGTAGATGGGCAGGAGATAAAAGAGAAATAGGGAGCAAATCAATAGCTACAACAGCAAATCAATAGCTACATCTACAATAGTTACATTTTTAACTGTGTGTGCATGACACTGTCCTAAAGACTTTATAAAAACCAACTCATTTAATCATCACAGCAACTTGATGAGGCAGGGAAGGCATTATTATCATCCCCATTTTGTAGATGAAGGCATAGAGAAGTTAAATAACTTCCCAGAGGTCAGGCAGGTAGAAAGTGGGAGAGCCAAGCTCTGAACCCAGCAGTCTGGCTTCAGAGTTCCTACAGCTGGACAGACAGATGACTGACAGAGAATGAGGGCTGTGGGACAAGTTGCCTTCCCAGCTCTTGACAGCTCAGAAATGCTGGGAGCAGAGATCACAGCACACCCAGGCCCCAGAAGGAGATGCCCTCGTTTAGAAATCTTGCCTCTCCCCATTGCTGCTTTCCCTATACTCCTGGGGAGCTGGGGTGTGTTCTTGAAAGTGATGGGGTGGACACTTGTGTCAGAATCCAGGACAGTGCGGAGGTTGGGGTTCAGGGCACTCACCCAGGTACCACCTGTCCATAGCAGGAGCTGCTGGCTGTGTCTTCAGAGGATGAGAGAGTCGTGAGGTGCTAGTGACCCAGGGCCTGAATGCGAAGAGACGGCCTCCCTCTCTCCACAGCCGAGCTGAGCCAGCGGGCAGGAAGAGACAAAGGCAGGGAGGAGGGGCTGGCAACGGAGCCCTCACCTCATGCCTGCCTGCCTGCCGGGATGGGCTGGGCTCCACGTGAGAAGGGGGCAGATTCTCTGACCTCCAAGAGCACCTGAGAAAGGGGGGAGCTGTGAGTGTCCACAAACAAACCGCAGCCCCCACACTGGAGTGAGATGCCTCCGTGTAGCCCGGGGCATCTGCAAAGGTCACTGGGAGCCAGAAGTCCCTGGCCAGGGTCTCAGCCCATGGAATCAGAGTCCCCGATCTTCCCCTGTCCCTGGGGTGGGGGCATCTGAGAGAGACACTCAGGGCACGCAGGGGTGCCCCCAGACCTTTCCCCAGTGACACCTTCTTCCTCCAGCTCAGCTGGCCTTGGCCCTGATGTATGCGTCCTCAAGGGCCTGTTCTGGAGCCCGGAGTCCCATGAGACTGGACAGGACAGTAGGCAGCCCCTTGGAAGCTGCCCCAGGTGGGAGGGAGTGCTTGCTGGCCATGGCGCTGGGCCCCAGGCAGGAGGGAGTGCTTGCTGGCCATGGCGCTAGGCCCAGGGCACCGTCAGCAGCCTCCCGTGTCTCCCCAGGAGCCGGGCGGAGATGGGGAGCAGCCGGGGCTGCGAGGAGGAGCGGGTGAGGAACCTGGGCTTCCTCGGCTGGGACCCCTCGCTTGGACCCCCAGGTCTGAGCTCAGGCTGTGAGGTCAGACCTGCCTGTCTGGAGACACCAGCAGCTTCACGAGGCCCCAGAGGGATGCCGGTTGGTGCCGCAGGGTGGGGGCGGCCGGAAGACAGCACTTTTAGAGGGAGGGCCCGTCTCCCAGCTGGAGCCAGGAGCCGCCTGGGGGAACTAGAGGGCAAGCAGTGTCCCCCCACCCACCCCGGCTCAGCGAGGCCTCTTCTCTGGCCACTGGGGGCCCTGTCAGGGCCTGGAGGGAGGCTGCAGCAAGCAGTCTGTGAGGCTCACCGGGGACCAGGGGCTCCTCCGGGCCCCTCCTTGGTCCCTCATGGGTCGCCCCGACACAGACAGTGAAGAGCAGGGTCTGCGAGGTGTGGGTCTGGCCTGGGCTCTGGTCAGATGACACCCACCGCTCTGCCCCTCCTTAGCAACACTTCCTGCCCCGAGCGGATGACTAATATACCCACCGGAGCCACCCGGGCTGGAAAATACTCCGGAAACAGAGACAGGCAGACCTGGGGGAGTTGTCTGGCTGGTGTGAGATCTGTCCTGGGGAACCATACCTGCCCCAGCAGGCAGCCCTGCCTCTGGGCTCCTTCCTCTTTTCCCCACCACCCAGAAGGCTGCCCAGGGGCCCAGCTGCTCACCAGACGACGCCCCCACCCCACCCACCCCCCC
>SJYX01017296.1:72477-88963 GCA_006410675.1 Oreotragus oreotragus | reverse complement strand
GCACCCACCCCCGGTCACATGCTGCCAGTGGGAACCTGCGTGCTCACAGCCCAGAGCCACAGCGCAGGCATCCCCCAGGCTGGGAACTTGGAGAAACTCCCGAATCTCAGGACCAGATAGGCCTTTAGAGGTTGCCTGGTGCAGACTTACCAGTGGCTCTGAAAGAAAGTAGAAACATCAGCCAGGACCACTCCCACCCTCCTCCCCCCAACCCCAACACACACTCTCTCTCTCACACACATACACACACACACTCCCAGACACAAACACTGTGAAGAAAGCCACCTCCATCCCAAATGGAGACCCTGAGCCCCATGTCACTGATTAACTAGAAAGAGCTTCCCAGGTCATCCCGCCCAACTGCCTCACTTCACCAAGGGTTCCCTCTCCTGCTCACACCCTCTGAGGACTGTGCATTCGTGCATGCTCAGTTACTCAGTCGTGTCCAACTCTTTGCGACCCCCTGGACTGTAGCCTGCCAGGCTTCTCTGTCCATGAGATTTTCCAGGCAAGAATACTGGAGCGGGTTACCATTTCCTCCTCCAGGGGAGCTTCCCGACCCAGAGGCTGAACCATGTCCTCCATGTCTCCTGCATTGCAGGAGATTCTTTACCGCTGAGCCATCAGGGAAGCCTTAAGCAAAAGCCAAAACCGTTCTTGTATTCCAGAAGCCCTTCTTCATCTGGCCCCAGGGGCCCCTCCAAACTTGTCTCAAGTGACTTCCCTGCCCCTTCTCTCTATTCCAGCCATACTGGTCTCCCTGATGATCCTCTGACCCTCCAGACACTCCTGCCTCAGGACCTTTGCACCTGCTACTCTCTCTTCCTGAAGACACTTCTTCCAGAAAACTCCTTGGCTGAACTTGCTCAGGCAATGTCCCTTCTTTGCATCCTAGCCTATAATTTACACACCTACTCTGTAATATTTCAAATCCCTTCTTAGCCTTATTATATTTTTGTAGCACTTATTACAGCGGATAAATTCTATACTTTCCTTAAGTTGCTTCTCACTTCTCTCTCAACTAAAACTAAATTCCAGGAGAGCAGGGACTTTTTATTTGCCGTGCTCGTTCCTAGATTCCCAGTGCCAGAACAGGCCTGGCTCTGGGTGGACCCCCGGTTTTGTTAAATGAATGAATTGGTTCCAGAAGTGAAATAATTTTGCCAGTGGCACAGGCAGACTCACAGTGTGCCTAATGCAACCTCTTCCCGTGACTCACTTGCTCTCTAATAAGTAGCAAGAACTAGTTTGTCCCCACAGAGACAGTGGGTGGCCAGCTCCCCCCAATCTCCCATTGGCAGCTCCCCTAGAGTCCTTCCTGGGGAAGGGCTCAACTCCCTCAACTCCCCTCCAGTGCTTCACTTGGAGCCCTGCAGAAATTTTCATGCAAGTGTTTGCCTTGTGCATTCAGGGGAAGCCAGATGTTGTAAGTTAAGGGGGTCTTCCCCTCTCCCCTCACTCACACCCAGCCCTTCCTTGTCCTGACTGAGCTCATCAGCCTAGCTGACACTGAGACACCCTACATTCTTCCAGGGAGGTGTTGGCTCCTTCGACCTGGACCATGGCCCACCATCCCCCAGAGAGAAGCCCAGGGGAGCCTCTCCCCCTATATGTCTTTTCAGGCAGGTCCCTGTGGGCACAAGCACCCACACTAAAATCCTGTGCATCCTTCTCCCATCTGTAAAATGGGGTGATAGCACCTACCTTGCAGGGCTGTCGCAGGAATAGAGGTGATATAGGAGAAGGCCTGGCCAAGAGGGTCCTAATAGGTGCCACCTTCACTACCCTCACCCTAGGCAGGCCTCCAGGAGACAAGGACAAAGTTAATCTCTTCCCCAGGCTGTCCCCAGCAGGGTGATCTTTAAAGTGGGCTCTTGGGGCACATTTCTGCCCATGACCCTCAGCATGATCTCTGCCAGCCAACCACCCACCCGGCGCCCCGAAACTTCCCTTCCTCCCCTGACACCCCGCACAACATGGCTGTTCCCTGCTGGCATATGGCCACTTTTCTTGTTCTTCCAGTCTCTTATGGGGTATGCGGGCAACTGAGGTGGGAACACAATCCAAAAGACCCCCCCCAACCCCTCTTATCTACTGTTCCAGGCTGGAGCCAAAGAGGGGCACACTCTGTTTTCCCCAAGACCCAGAAATCAAGGAGCCCTTTGGGAGACACGGAGAGGTGGTCCCAACTCCCAGACCCCACCTTCAGCACTAGCCCGTCCAAAGGCACAATGTTCTCAGCTGGTGTGCCTCAGGCTCCCGTCTTCCCTAGCAGGCCTCCTTCGACCCCGACTCCTCAGCCTCAGGCACCCCATCTGGGGTGGTCATGGTTGGGCTGGTGGGTGAAGAGTTGAGAGGCTGGGACATCGCCTGAGCCTTGTCTCCGGCATTGAGGCAAAGGCCCTCATTGCCAGCCTCCCGGGGAAAGGATCCTCCAGATCCACGAGCCCTGGACCTGGGGGCTGCATGGCAGCGGGCACAGCCTTGGACTCCAGGCTGCCCACCAGTCCTGGAGGTGGCTCGCAGTTGGAGAGAAGCCAGGAGCCCCTATAAAGTCCGGTTCCTGGCTCAGGTCTGTCCTCAGCCGTGTGGCACGCAGGGTCGCCTGGCAGGGAACCTGGTGGCTCTCAGGCCACAGCTGTGCTGCCGGAGGTCCCAAACCCCAGGGGACACTGGCTCCTGCTGTGGGTGCCAGGGTGACTGGGGTCTTATAAGGCAGGGCTGGGAGGAGGTGGGCCCTGGAGGGTCCATTCCTTAACAGTTGGCATCAAGATGGCCTGAGCTGTGGGGCACACAGGTCCTGGGAGCCGCCAAGGGGCAATGTACTCAAGAGTCAAGGTCACCCAGGCCTTCCTGCTCCCTGAGCAGGCGCGAGCTGGGGACGCCCTCTTCTATTTCTACAGCTGGTGACAAGGGCAAGCCCGTTTGACCCACCTCTCCCACAGTGAACACCCTGGAGAGAAAAGCATTCTTGACTTTTCTAAGAACTTGCGTCTGGGCTTAAACAAAACAGAGGCTGTTTCTCTCCAGTGGCAGACAGTCTCCTTCCAGTAACCACATTCCTCCTTATTTCTGAAAAGTAGCTCCAAGATCACCACCTCCAGGAAGACCACCAGGAACAGACCCACCCCCTGCTGTTCCTACCCTTCCTCCATGACCTTCTGGATTCCACTGCCATGGCCAAAATAGCTCACATCTGGCTTTGTAATCATCTTTGTCTTCGACTTCAGAGACTACCAAGTCTGTCCTGGTTTCTTCGAGCTCACAGATTACCAGGTCTGGAGTCCGGCCCCCATCTCTGCTCACTTGGTAACAATTCCATCCATTTTATCATTCGCAACAGTTCTGAAGAACTCGTCTCTTTGTTCATTCATCCCACTCATCCAAGCAGGTTTTGTGATACTCATGGAGAAGGAGACTCTCACGGTATATAGATAAGTTAGAACTTGAGCCCTAGTCTACAGGACGGAAGGGGAACCCTGCTATCACAAAAAGGGCACAGAGGACCTGAATGGTAATACAAATATTAACAATGTGGACCCCCCCAAAAAAGGTGGCCTGCCATTTCAGTAAAGAATGCTGCCCTCCATCAAACCAGCAGCCACTGCTGATGACAGTGCACCCTGAGAGAATTCAGGGTGGAGAAAAACAGCATATTGTCCCTAGATAGCTAAGATGCATATCAAAGGAATAATTTCAATAAGCCTAGAATCTTGCGTCTTCCCATACATAGAAAGGCACTAAGATCTTAACTTGGGATGCCTGGTTTTTATGATTAGCAGTAATCTTTTCGTGTTTAGCTACTTTTTTTTTCCCCCAGTAGAAACTCCTATATATCCTGGTGTCTCCCTTACCTCTTTGGAACAGTTCTACTACTTGAGAGCTACAACAGAGCTACTTGAGAGGCCATCTCCCAGACTACAGTCCTCAGTAATTTTTCACTGTTCAGTTGCCAAGTTGTGTCTGACTCTGTCTGACCCCATGGACTGTAGCACACCAGGCTTCCCTGTCCTTCACTATCTCCTGGAGTTTGCTCAGATTCATATCCATTGAGTCAGTGATGCCAACCAACAATCTCATCCTCTGTCTCCCCCTTCTCCTACCCTCAGTCTTTCCCAGCATCAGGGTCTTTTCCAGTGAGTCAGCTCTTCGGATCAGGTGGCCCAAGGATTGGAGGTTCAGCTTCAGCATCAGTCCTTCCAATGAATATTCACAGTTGATTTCCTTTAGGATTGACTGGTTTGATCTTGCTGTCCAAGGGAATCTCAACAGTCTTCTAAAGCACCACAGTTCAAAAGCATCAATTCTTTGGTGCTCAGCCTTCTTTACGGTCCAACTCTCACATCTGTATATTACTAGAAAAACCATAGCTTTGATTATATGGACCTTTGTTGGAAAATGATGGCTTTTTAATAGTCCTCAATAATACCCCCATATAAAACATAATCTTCAACTTTAAGGTTGTATGCTTTCAGTTGACATAATATATACATGTAAATTTTTCAGTATTTTTATATCCATAGTCTCACTTTGACCCTGTGAGGTTAACAGGAAAGATACTGATGGACCCATTGTGCAGCTGAGGAAACCAAGGCTCCCGAGACTACACAGGAGCCCAGCTTACCCCATGGCTAGGAAGGACTTCATTTTGCAGAGACGGAAACTGACAAAGATGCTGGGGTCTAGCCCAGATCACACAGCTGGAGGGAATGCAAGGGGTGTCCTGAGCCTTTTTCAGTTCCAGCAGGCACTGGCTGGGAGGCAGGAACCCCCTCTTCTGGACGGCGCAGAGGGCCAGCTGCCTGGCAGCCCCTACCACCGCGAGTCCTTCAGGACACCCGATCGCAGCATCACCTGCTCTGCCATCACTGCCTTGGCCGGTGCCCCGCTATTGTGCAACCAGGCTCGGGGCTGGGGCTGGCTCCATAAAATCAACAGCCGGTTGGCTTGATCTGGCTGATTCTGCCCCACTGGAGTTCAACTGTGACAGCAATGAATCAGGCTAATGGTGAGAAGTGGCCGTTCTTCCTCTCCGTGGCCTGGAGACAGGTATTTCCAAGGCCCCTCCCCTGGCTCAGGCAAGCACACCTGACCTACCTGTGCCCCCCCGCCTCCTGCCCCCAGTCTCTCTCACGCTGTCTCCAGGCCCAGGGTGAGGCAGAGTAGCCAGGGACAAGGTGGGGTGAACCAGACAGAGCTGGACAGCTCTCTCACCCCTGTCCCGCCAGCCAGCCCTGCCAACCGAGGGTCCCGGGGAGGGCAGAGCTCTCCTGCCCACAGGAAGAGAAGGTGCCCAGTGACCTTGAGGTGTGCCTCAGCCTGGAGACCCCCTCACCCACCCCTCTCTCCCTGCTGCTTGCACTCTGCCTCTGACTCTCTTCCAAGAACAACTTGGCAACTTCCAATCCACAACCTGCAAAAAAAAAAAAAAGGGATAGGGGAGGGCCACAGGCCAAGGTAGGGGTGGGAAGCAGGCAGGTTGACCTATTTTTATGCGGTGCTAAGTAGCATAAACAGCTCATGCAAATAGACTTGAAAATTGTTGGAGTGGAATTCAGGGGGAGGTGGGGAGCAGGGGGAGCGGCTGGGAGGTGGAAGGTGTAGGACAACTGAGATTTCTGCCTGAGACCCTTCTGGGAAATGGCACATCACGGCAGCTTTCCTGTTCAGTCCAGCTTTCCCGTTCATTCCTTGTTATATTCAACCAAGCCACAAATATAAGCCAAGTGCCCTAGAGGCTGAGTGGACAGACAAGGTCCTGCCTGCATGGAGTACAAGTCCAGAAGGACGACATGCCTGGACTCCAGACTCTTCTCCCCGGGCCCGCACCCTCCAGCTAGACTGGCTTATCCATCCATTGGTTGGGGCATGAGGGGTCCTCAGTTCAGGCCTGGACACTTAGGTCATTCTGGGTAGGTTCTCAGAGCCCATCTTGCCCAGAGGATTCTACGTGCTGGTCCTTTTCCTTCACCTTGAACACTTCCAGTGACAGGGAGCTCACTCCAGTCTTGGATCATCATAGCCCGGGAGCTAAGTACTCACTCACATGAGGCCAAGTTTTGCCTTTTTGCCTCCTGCTCACATCCACCTGATGGCCCTGGGTCACTTCCTCTGAATCACAGGGTCACACTGCCTTAGACCTGCATGGGCCTGGCCTAGACCTTGGCTTTGCCAGCAGCAGTGCAAACTCAGGCAGGTCCCACCGAGCCTCAGTTTCCTCACCTGTCAAATAGGGATGCCATCATATATCGCTGTGAGTTCTAAACGAGTTGGAACCCATGAAGATCTCAGCCCAGGGTTTGGCACGTAGTAAGTGCATGGTAAACATCAGCTGTCTTCATTCATCCATTATTATTATTTTGATCATCAGTTTCTTTGTTCTTTATGTGTCTTGCTTCCACACGACTCACTTCCCACAGGACACTCCTCAGAGCACAGTTCAGCTAGTTGATGCCCCAAAGGGATCGCCAGGCTCCAGTTGCAGTCTCACCAGCCCAGACGATCCTCTTCCTCTGTCTGGAGGCCAGCCTCCTGAAGAAGGAAGCCAAGCCATGTGTGTTCTGTGAAGACCTTTGGAGACAGCCAGCCTGCACCCGACGCCTAGCTCCTCCATCTGCCAGTCATGTGGCCCTAGACCTGTCACAGATTTATCAGAGAGGCTGTAAAATGTGAGTATCTAGCTCAGAGATCATGCCAGATCGCCAGGAGAAATAGGTAGGTGCTCAGAGTCTAGCAGAGTAGAGAGAACCATCGTTATGGTTTATGCTAGAGATGAGAACTACTATTTTCTATTGTTAATATAATTATTATGAGAAAAATCAGAACATCCCCATTGGACTTGCTTACACTTGTTTTTATTGGTTCATATTTTTTTTTCAATAATGAATGTGTGGAGAAAACCACCAACTTATAACAAAATTAGTATTATTTATTTTTGGTTATGGCGGTGCTGGGTCTTAGTTGCTGCACACAGGCTTTCTCCAGTGGCGCTGAGTGGGGGCTCCTCTCCAGCGCCGGTGTGCAGGCTTCTCATTGCGGTAGCCTCTCTTGTGGTGGTGGTTTCTCTTGTTGCGGAACTCGGGCTCTAGAGCGTGCAGGCTTTAGTAGTTCTGGAGCACGGACTTAGTTCCCCCACAGCAGGTGGAATCTTCCTGGACTAGGGATCAAACCCATGTCCCCTGCATTGACAGGTGGCTTCTTAACCACTGGACCACCTGGGAAGTCCCTCACCAACTTTTGTGCATCTGGGCCCTCTAAGGACCTTCATTCGGCCTTTCTCTGCAACTGCTGCAAAGCCTACAAACACCCTGACCCATGGTCAGGGTTCCCGATTGGTGGTTGTAAGCTCATATCTACAAAGTGTGACCAGAGCTGTTTCAGCCACCACGATCTCTGGGTTGACAGTGTCAAGTGTGATCTCAACTATAAGCCTCAGTCTTTTCAAGGACCTAGGGGACTGAGGGTACAAGCAGTGCAGAAGGACAGGCATCACGCATGTCCCGGGGGTGACCAGGGCATGGCTGAACCCCACAGTCCCTCAGGACCCATGCCTTGTGATTCTGCAGCTCCAAACAATTCATAGAATCTAGACAGACTCCATGAAGATTTTCTGAGACTGTAAAGTGTTCCAGGCATTCTTATGTCTGAAGGAGACATAGTCCTTGCTCCCTAGGAACCAGGTCTCACAATAAAGACACGCAAAACACTTGGGAGGTGGGGGCCACACCTGAATGACCTCCAAGGAAGACAGCCCCATCAGCTGTGTTTGTTTGGCCAACAGTTCTTCTTTAAAAACTGAACTGGAATGCCTTTGGGAGGACATTCTAGGTGACCCCATGGCCCTATGCCCCATCTCCTGTGTCACTGCCAAAATGGACATTATCCACCTGGTCTCTACAGTACAGATCCAAGGCATAGAGTATTAAACACGAAGACATAAAGGCAGGAGCCAGTGTGACTACATGCACAGAAAAGAAGGGACTTTTCTACCTTAAGTCCAAGAAGGCTTCACAGAAGAGGGGGTACTAGGGTTTAGAGAAAGAGGAAAGGGTAAGGGCTTTGATCATAACCCAAGTAACTCATCCATACCCCCCTTTGTCAAGTTCTTAGGTACTGGCTCCAGAACTGACCAGAGGGACAGGTTAGAACCTTTTATTCCAGGCCAGCAAGCCCTCAGGAACCCCCTCTCTCCAGGAGACATAGGAGGCACGGGTAAGGCTGTAGGGTGGGGCCCGAACCCTGTGACCTGGGGTGGAAGCAGGAGGAGGGGGGCATGCAGGCAGAGGAGAAAGGAAGCGTGCCTGGAGAAGAAGCGGGGAGGAGCTAAGTGGTCAAGCAGCCAAAATAAAGAGAATCCGGCTGCCCTGCGGCCGTCACTTCCTCCCTCTGGACAAGGACACCCTCCCTTCAGCCCTTCAAGCACCACAGGACCTACAAATACACACGTTCTTGCACAAAAAGGAAGGCACCTCGGAGCCACTAGGAAACAAGTGGTATTTTATTCCTTTTTGTCCTTGTTGAGAGGAGAGATCACGACACAGAGAACGGCAGTCCTGGTCACAGCGGCGTGGTTTGGTCAGTTTCCACGAGAACACGAGGGGCAGGAGGGGCGGGCTCTGACTTCCCACTCTCTTCACCACCTGGGACCTCCTGCTCCTTCCCCTGCAGCGGGGCTGCCCGGAGCCCTGCCGGCTCCCTAGCCTGGTGCCAGGCTAGCAGAGGGGGCGGGGGCTGGCACTGCTGCCTGGCCAGCAGGGCGGAGACAGCCAAGCAGAGGACCCCTGCTCTTTCTCCATGCTGCCCCTCCCCAGAGCACGGGCCCCAGCCAAATGCATCCACTCAGCCATCACCTGCCAGAGCCCCAGTTCAGGGATGAGAGTCTGGGTCCAGGCGAGCTGGCTACAGATGGGAGTCTCTGGAGCAGGGAAGGCTGGAGAAGGGCATATGGTTCCAGAGCCCGGGGGGTTATTGCTGAGAAGATATGCAAGGGGCACATTTCCCCGGGGGCAGGGTAAGGCGGGGCATACGGGCACCAGGGAAGGGGTTCAGCCACCCAAGGGCAAGGTGGGCTCATCAGCTCCTTGCTGGAACCTCCCACTGCCAAGAGACCTCAGCACAGATTTGGTCCAGGGACAAGTATGGAAGCAAGGTTCTTACAAAAGGAGTGAAAAGCGGCCATGCACAAGGATCATGAAGGTGATGTAAACCTTCCCAGGTCCCAAGCCAGCTGGAGATTCCCACCAGACCCCCATATACACCCTGGAATCAAGAGATGGGGCTGGTCTCTCAGAGAAAGGCAGACTCCCAAGAGTGGGAGGCGATGGGGCCACGGAGAGAGAGAGAGAGGAGCTGACAGCCACATGGCTCAGCTCCGGCCCAGGAAGGTGGGTTCGGGTTCACTAAAGCACAACATCATCCACGAACAAGCAACCACAAAGATCACAGTCATCAGACACACACACACAGACACACACGTCACAGGAGGTGGACGAGACCACAGGCTCCAGGTGGGGGAGGCAGGGTTGCATTATTAAGTTGAGGAAAGGTGTTGAGGGGCTGGGGACACACAAGCTCTTGGCTTCTCCTGGGGAAAGACCTGTTGCTGAAGTGGCCGGTTTTCTTAAGCATCAGTATTTGCATTTAAAGGTTCAAGCAGCTGCCTTCAGGTTCTGGAGGTTGAAGCAGAAGAGAATTCAAATTAAAACAAACCTCTGGCTTCCTTTCAAACCTCTCCATCCACGTGTCTCCCAGCCATTCCTTAGGGCAGCCCCTCTGCCCATGGGAACACCTAAGATGAGACCCACTCCAAGTGCCTTGTAAACCAAGGAGGACGAGTCTGAGAAGCAGGATCGGGAGATGAAGGTGGAGGGCGTGGAGCTCAGCGGGGGCTCTCTCAGGGGAATGGAAGCTGGCAGATGAAGACATGGAAAGGACTGTTAAACCGGGTTTCTTTCTCAGGACACCTTCAAGAATTGCTCATAGTCCTGAAACTCAGGAGAGCAGGGTTTCCAAGGAAGTTCTAGTTTAAAAAAAAAAAAGACAATTGTTGGCTCAAGGCTCCTCCCTGGCACCTCCCCACACGGCTCCCCAGATTCAGAACCACCAGCTGCCATGACGTGGACAGATCACTGAGCCACGGTTGGGACACCTGCCACCTGGATTGGATCTATAACCACGTCAAGCTGAAGCATCCTTGACCTCCCCAGGCCCCAGCTAGAAAATGGAGGTAATGAGCCCCACTGTGCCCACCCACAGGGCTGTCATGAGAATAGAAAAGCACTTAGGAGTGAATTCAAATGCTCCACAGGTACCCCATGTTATTACCATCATGGTAAGAGCTGGTATACCGGCATTCTACATCCAGAAATTTCTTTCAACTCACAACTTAGGATAAAGTATAATCCCTTATTTGGGGCTTCCCCGCTGGCTCCATGTTAAACAACCTGCCTGCTAATGAGGAGACGCGGGTTTGATCCCAGGGTTGGGACAACCTCCTGAAGAAGGAAATGGCAACCCACTCCAGTACTCTTGCCTGGAAAATCCTATGGATGGAGGAGCCTGGTAGGCTGCAGTCCATGGAGTCGCTAAGAGTCGGACATGACTGAGCACTTCACTTTCACTTCTCACTTTCATGCATTGGAGAGGGAAACGGCAACCCGCTCCAGTGTTCTTGCCTGGAGAATCTCAGGGACGGGGGAGCCTGGTGGGCTACTGTCTCTGGGGTCGCACAGAGTCGGACACGACTGAAGCTACTTAGCAGAAGCAGCAGCAACTAAACCACAACATATCCCTTATTTGTATGAAAAAAAAAAAGGCAGAATGAGCTAATAGAAGACCTACCCCTGCTATGTCCCAATATGTTGCAGGGTATGTCATAAAGGGAGACAGGCGGGAGCAGGAGGGTGTGGTGGAATCCAGCCCTCAGTTATCAATACAAAGTCCTTGAGCTCAAGTTCCAGTCTGTTACTTACCATCTGTATGGCTCTTCTCTCTGATCTCAACTTGTTCATCTATAAAATGGGGCTACACCCCACCTGTCCTACTCACTTTTTCTGGCAGGCTTGAGTGAGTTTGTGTATGTGGCAGCAATTTGAAAACCGTAAAGCATTTAGATAACTGCTTTCCTGCATTACTATAACGAACAATGGAAATGGATACTGAACAGTAACTTAGTGCCCCTAAGCGTCAAGAACTGATAATGCTGCTGTGGTGTTGGGAGTGGGGGTTCGGGGCCATATACTAATCCTCCCACTTCTGCGTAGGTTGGAAAGTTTCAAAATAAAATGTTAACGTCAAAGGATGGCCTGAGGAACTTTCTGAATCATCACCGGAAGCCATTGTCTTTATACTACTTTGATATCAGGAGCATTTCACGAATGCTAATTCCCTCCCAAGTCATGCCCACATGGCAGCTAGGATGACGCCCGAGCAGCTTGACTGCTGGGTTGTGAGGAAGCTCGATTTCCCAACTGCATGTTGTGTGTGTGTGTGCGTGTGGTACTGGGAGGTTTTAGTCCATCTGTCTCATCACTCTTCACACTTATGCACATAGCAAAAGCTAGCCCAATTCCTCCCTGACGACTCCTCAGCCAGACTCTGGTCAGAACAGTGACGGTGACAGGAAAATATGGGCAGAGAGCATCTTACCTTTGCGCCTGGGGGCTGCACTTCAGTTCTCTGCTTTCTGGGGCTCCGTGGCTGGAAAAAGAACCAGAATGGAGCCCAGTGAATGTATGGAGGGTGGAGAATTAACTCCTCACCCCAGTGGGCCACCCCCTGCAGCAGCTATGCCTATATCGGGGGTTGAGGGGAGCCTGGCCTGCAGAGCAGAGGTGATTAATGCAGACTGCGAGTCAGACAGACCCGGGCAGATCCCCGTCTGCTATTCGCCTGTTAGAGGACCTGGCACGTTCCTGAACTTTTCTGAGCCCCTCTGTTGTAAAATGTGGAGAGTGATGCCTACCTCCTGGGGCTGTGTGCCCATTACTGAGAAGTGAAGCACTCTGTACCATGCCCAGCACTGAGCAGAGTCCCTGTAAATAGCAGTCGTCAGGAACAGCAGCCTGTCTAGTGGAGGTGAGGGGATGAAACAGAGCAGAGGACAGGGGACCCCTCTCTGGCACCTGGAAACATGCCTGGCCGGCCAACTCTCAAGAAACCACCTCACCTGACAACCATGTTCCACCCCAAGCTGCACAAGGACCCTGGCCCGTTTCCTCCGTCCCACCTGGGCAGGTGGTCTTGACACTTACCATTTGCAGTGACGAGGTTCTCCACCTGAGCCTCCTCATCCCCAGGAGCCCTGCAGGCAGACAAGATGCAAGCCCATCAGAGGTCTCCAGAGCAAACCCAGAGAGCACCACCACTCCCCTTGCTGGGGCAGGGCCCAGGGATTCATCTCCTCCAGGTCATGGTGGATCATTCTCCATTAAGGGGCTCACGGGGTGGGGGGAGGTCAGAGGAATTTACGGGCACCATTTAAGATGCAAGCCCATCAGAGGTCTCCAGAGCAAACCCAGAGAGCACCACCACTCCCCTTGCTGGGGCAGGGCCCAGGGATTCATCTCCTCCAGGTCATGGTGGATCATTCTCCATTAAGGGGCTCACGGGGTGGGGGGAGGTCAGAGGAATTTACGGGCACCATTCGATGTTGGCACCTGAGAGGGATAAGTGCTGGGAAGGGGTGCGTCCTGTCATGACTTGGGACTTCTGAGATCTAGGGCTACCCTGGGTTACCCTGGGGACTAATGAGTGTGCCCTTATGTAGGGGCAAAAGGGTGAGAGGAAGCCCACATTTCCACAAAAATCAGAGAGCCTCATGAACAGGTGACCCGCAGAGCAGCATCACAGGTCCCGGAGAGAGGAGACAGACCTCAAGAGAGACCCTGAGGCCAAGCCCAACTGTCTCAAGGGCCTCCAGACAAGGATCCGGCATCTTTCCCCTCCCCATCCCTCACCCCACACATACATCAGAAGAAAGAAGGGCAGGCTGACCCTTGACGTTTTGACCTCTCCTTTGCCCCCAAGGCTGCCTGGCAACCCTCAAAACTTCTACCCCTACCCCAACGCACATGGCCTGTCTCTGAGACAAGAATCCAGAAATACATTCATTTGGGGTCACGCACCACGGGCCCCTCCCTATGCCCTCCCAGCATCACCCCAGGTGCCCACAGCAATGGTATCCTTACCGCGGCTTCTGATTGAAATTGCACTTGCATCGGCGACCTGAAAGGCAAAGAAACCATCCAGGGTCAGTGTCCGGCTTGGCCAGAGCAGGGCTGCGCTGCAGGACTGTGGGACTGCGTGACTAGTAGCCGGGATTCTGCGCAGCGCACGACTTGCCCAGCTGTATGTGGCGATCCTTGGTTGGAGGAGGGCTCTTCTGATGTCAGGGTTCAACACGACTTTCTTCTTGACCACGTAAGCACTGACAGCTGTGAGCAGCCCAGGCTCACGAGGGGAAACAAACGCAGGGGGACACGCAGGAGCCCCCTAAGGACAGCCCCCGTCTCCTCTCCCCCGTGACTCCCCCACTCACGCCCTGACGGATACAGCCACCCTGCCCCTGTGTATCTGGGCTTGTTTTCATCGAGTACTTATTTTGTTCATGCTTCACTGTTTCACTGAGCACCTATTATGTGCCCAGCAGTGTATTAGGTTCTGGAGATAATGAGGAAGATAAGACGGACTCCTTCCCTCTCCAGGCAAGAGAACTACCGTATGCCACCTGCTTCACATCCACAGACATTGTCCTTAGAGAGTGAACAGAGGAACGAGCATACTTACTGAGGATAAGCAGGATCCCCACCGAGAAGAGGACCACGGCAAACACCAGTCCCCCGATTCTCAGGGTCTGGTAGTCTGCGAAAGGAACAAGAGTGAGAGGCAGGAGAGGTGAGGGCCAGGGAGGGCGCGTCGGTCCGCCCCTGGATGGGGCTGCACCTCCCCCCACCATCACCACTCACCATAATGAAAAGGGTCCTTTTCTTTCTCCTGCTCAGCGGCTAGAAAAACAAACAGGCGTGGTCAAGAGGAAGACAGCTCACATCCTGATTCCCAATTCTCCTACCTTGTCTCACAGGCCTCACTCCCCACAGCAGGGATCCCTGGAAAGCAGGGCCCAGGAAGCAGAGGCGCTCAGAGAAGCATGGAAGGGTGGCTGCCAGGGTCACTGCGGGGGCTAAAGACAGGTGCAGCTGAGAGCCCAAGTCAGAGTCAGTGTTCACAGGGGCCGCACGTACTGCCCCTTCTGAATCTTAAACCATCCCCGAAAGGCAGGGGGATTTTCTTCTCTTTACAGGTGGGGAGGCTGAACCCAAGGGAGGACATGTGACTCGCACAGTCCAGACTGATGTGCAAGTCTGGCTCCCAGTATTCAGGCTGAGTCTACAGGGACCTGCTGGGCTTGATGGCAGGAGCCAGTGGGGAGAGAGGTGGGCAGGCTGGATTGGGGGCTGAGTTAGCTGCTGCCTTCCAGGACTTTCTTTGCAGGCTAAAGGCGGGGAAGCTGATCAGACACGTAGAATCTCAGAGGCCCCCACCCCGAGTGTCCAACAGGGCCAGGACCTTCCATGAGAAAGGCTGTCAAGCCAGGTCCTGAGGGGTACTCACCACTGGCCAGGACTGCTGGGGCCAGCAGGCCACACAGGAACAGCAGCACCACTTCCATGGCGTCTGGGGACAGAAGGAGGGAAATGACTCTCTGGGTGGGAGACTCCCCACTCTAACCCTCAGCCCGGCCAAGGCCCCAGTCGGACTCCCACCCTGCCTCCAAGCTCTCCCCTCAGATGGTTTGAAAGCCGAAGCAGCCGCCATTGAGACTCCTTACACAGGGCTCTGCAAGCATGAATTCAATTACAATGGAATCAGTTCAACCAGCAGGCGCTGTGACTAATGACCTGTTTTGCAGGTGAAGAGCCTGAGTTTAAAGGAGGTGCATAACACTCATGGTAGCAAGCAGCAGAGCCTGAATTCTAACCCAGCTCAGGAATGCCTCCACCAAGCCGCCTCTCCAGTGCCAAAGTCACAAAACCCATCGCTCCCGAGTCCTCCTCCCCAGCCCACCCAGAGACATGGCCATCTCCAGCTCATCAAGATGCCTGGGACTTCTGCCCTCACCCTCTACAACCGAGATCCACTGGCGGAAGTTCCTTCTATCAGATTAAACGGGGGCAGGGAGACCAGCGGCCCTCATGTCCAGCCAGGGGCGAGGGTGGGAGGCCTGCTGTTTCCTGGACTCTAGTAAACCCTGAAGGGCTCACAGCTCTCCCTCAAGGCGCCCCCGCACCCTCTCACCTCCGAAGTGCCCAAGTCAACTCCTCTCACAGACTCTAGTTCATAAACCTCTGAAAAGTGGTTTGATTAAACAAAGGGAACATGGAGACAGGTTCTCGGAGCATCAACACCCGGCCTCCCCTTCCCCAGCAGGTGCCTGAGACTTCTGCTCAAGCCCCTGGTCTCGGGTCAGTGGTCCCTGGATGGGCCATCTGGATGGAGGCCGAGGGCAGGGCAGCTGGTCCCTCCAGGGATGGATTCTGGTGCAGTTACACATGCCTCACTTCTGGGCTTAAAGGAGGGCACTAGACAGCCAGAGAGGTAAAGGGAAAGAGACCCAGGCCAGAAAAGCCCAAAGCTGCTTGCTTTTTCTTAGTGGGGTGAGACTGGCTGCGGTCTGACCTCCTGCACACTCTCTTTAGCAGCCAGGACCACACGTGCTCAGAGGGTTCTTTCCTCTCCTGGCCCAGCAGCCCGCAGCCCCCAACTGCCCTTCACCTCCCGGCCAGCAGAGGTCAGAATAGCTCCATCTGCAATCAAACCACAGCGGTGACCCTGGACTCCACTTGGAATTCAAGAAGCATTTCTCATAAGGCAGTCATTTGCTTTTAATCTTACTTCATTTAATATTCGTATTTCTTTTAAATTTCACATTATATTTCATATGTATAAAAACACATGTAACACACACCACGAAACAATAAAAGGAAATACCCATAAAGCAGCTTCAGAACTGGCAATCTGTACATGCTGCTACATTTATCTCTATTTCCTCCAACCCATCCCCTTGCCTTACTCCCAGAGGTAAACAGTACCCTGAACATAGATGTTTCATCAGTTCCTTTTCTTAAAAAAAAAGTTTAAAAATTAAGATACAATTCACATACCAAAAATTCATTTTAAAGTGTACAATTCAATGTTTAGCATATTCACAAAATTGTGCAACTATCATCTCCAGGAAACATTCATCATCCCAAAAGAAAGCTGGTACCCACTGGCAGTCATTTCTCATTTTCCCCTTCTCACAGTCCCTGACAGTTACTAATCTAGCTACTCTGTCTCTATGGATTGGCCTATTCTGGGTCTTTTATATAAACATATCATAAAATACACAGCCTTTTGCATCTGGTTTCTTCACTTAGCATAAAGCTGTCAAGGTTCAACCATGCTGTAGCCTGTAGCAGTACTTTTTATGGCTGAATAATATTCCATT
>SJYX01017296.1:9918-72377 GCA_006410675.1 Oreotragus oreotragus | reverse complement strand
TATGGAATTTGTGCAGCTGTTTAGGTCAGAGTTGACAGCATAGCATGGAGGGATCTGGAGGATCAGCCAACCCCGCTGCCCACTTTCCAAGGCTATTATAAAAAGTCAAGTGAGGTAATATACGTGAAGGTCCTTTGTAAACTGTAAAGCTCTGTGATACCAATACCTAACAGCTATTAGGCATTCATGGCAAGCCAAGTACTGTTCTAAGTGGTTTATATATACTAACTCATTCAATCCTTATGGTAGTTCTAGGAAATGGCTCCATTTATGATTATCCTCATTATACAGATGGAGAAACTGAGACCAGAAAGAATAAGGAACTTGTTTAAAGTCCTAGAGCCCTTGGAGAAGGAAATGGCAACCCACTCCAGTGTTCTTGCCTGGAGAATTCCAGGCACGGGGGAGGTGGGCTGCCATCTACGGGGTCGCACACGACTAAAGTGACTTAGCAGCAGCAGCAGCCAGAAACAAATATGATTCTACATACATGAGACTCTAGAAAAGGCAAAACGACTGGTGGTTTCCAGGTACCTGAGATGGACGGGACAGGAAGGGAAGGGCACTGGCTGTAAAGGGGCACAAAGGAGATTTTTAGAGCAATGGGAATGTACATGGCAGTGATCACACCCTGTCCGTATTTGTAAAAACTCATCGAATGTATACTTACAATGAGTTTTATTTAACATAAATTATATATCTCAATAAAGCTGATTTAAAAATAATAATAATAAAGTGCTAGAGCCAGAAGGTAGCAGAGCCTGGATTTAAACCCAATCAATCTGGCTCCTGCTCTCAATCTCTCCACCATCCTGCCTCTCTGCTACTCAGGGGCTTTGGGGTCTTGAACAAGTCACTCTACCTCTTGGAGTCTTTGCTTCTGAAACTGTAAAACAAGAATCTCAGGAGCTGTGAGGACTAGATGAACTAGCCTCTGTGCATAAGCAGTTATCATTCACCTACATCCGTCCCTTTGGTGTCTCCTTTTGGAGTAGACAGCTCCTCCCCAAACTTCAACCTTGAAGGTCTACTGGAGGCTGCCAATGCAGCCCCTCCCTTGTTGCTAAAAGGACTGGGTTTGAAACTTCAGTGTCCCTCATGGGTTGTCACATAGTCTGGAAGCAACAGAGGGTTCATAGCAACCAAGGTGGGGAATCTGGTGTGGAGAAGTCAGGCAGCAACTCACCAGGAAGGAGATGGCAGGAGAGAGAAGCAGGGAGAAGAGGTGGGGAGAGGGTCCCGGCCAGGTGACCTCTGCGCTCCCACAGGCTCCCTGCCTTGCCTCAACCAGATGCAATGGTTTGGATCATTTGCAATGAAGGGGAACCATGTCACAGCAGGAAGTCTCTGCCTGGTAAACAAGTGCTTTTAAAGTATCAACTGTGATACTATTAATATCATCATCCCCCCACCTCCTTCCTCAGCTTCCGCCTTGATTTTCTAGCTTCTCTTGGGAAATGGGGAAGAGAAACAGAGAACAGAGCTGGGGAAAGGCCCCAGGGGCCTCCTTTCACTTCTCTCCACCCCTGTAAGGCTCCAGCTTCCCCACAACAGGGGCGGGGACAGGCCTTGCTCCACAGCAAAAGCAGGCAGACCCGGGCTTAACAGAATCAAAAGGCCTCCGGGGTCACTGCCCTCTTCTTCCTTCAGAAAAACAGGCTGCATTACCCAGGGCTGCCGACAGGTGACGTGAGGAGCACAGATCTGCCTGGGGCAGCTGAGGCGGGTGACGTAGCCTCCCAGCCCCAAGCGCAGGAGCCCCCCACCCAGAGACCCAGAACCAAGACAGAGGACGTTAGACAGACCCAGAGAAGAGAAGCTGACCAGGGGAGGGGGCCCAAAGAGAAATGCAGACAGGCAGGCAAAGCGAAAAGGAAGAGGCTCCGGGACAGAATGGAGGCTGGCCAAGGAGAGGCGCAACGGAACGTAAGACGGTAGGATGGCATCCCCGACTCAGTGGACACTTGAGCAAACTCCGGGAGACACTGAAGGACAGGGAAGCCGGGCGTGCTGCAGTCCATGGGGTCACGGAGTCAGACGCGACTTAGCGACTGAGCAACAAAGAAAAGGCGCTCCTGATGGAAACTGCACAAGGGGTGGATAAGGTGGCAAAGCAAGGAGAGGGTGGAGACTGCTGAGAAAAGAAATCTGCTTCGGAGACACATCACGCAAGCCTCCACGCTGCCTTCCTCCCCATGAGCCCCCAGCTGGGCTTCCATCCTTGGCTCCAAAGAGCAGGGGAAGGAAAATGTGCCCGGGTTGGGTGTGGAGAGAAGGGTCAGCAGACAGCTGCAACTCCTGGGAGAAGCCAGTTCACATCCCGCTCTGGCTGCAGGGCAGCTGCCCAACGGGAGACACAGGGTCTCTGCTGTCGCAGCAGCGTGCTGGGCAGCGGCCAGGGGCCTGAGGCTTAGCCCTGGTGGACCTCAGGTGCCCCACCCCGCGGTCAGCACGCCTGGTCTTCTTCCTAACCCAGAGGCCTCCCAGGAATAAGCCACTGCCTCCTGCAAGGGGCCCCTTCAGGGTGTCTCCCTAGGAGGCCTGGGCCCTGAGACTCCCGGGGTTGGTTGGGTACCAGATGGACTTCTGCAAGACTGGGATGCTGTGCCCAGGACACCCTGGTCCTCCTGCCTCTTGAGTTTAAGGGAGATTGGAGTAAGGTCTTATCGGACCAGAGACTCCTGTCCTTCAACCTCAGACCCTCGAGTGTACCTGTGGCAGTCAGACAAAGGGGGACCAACAGTGTTGTGTACGATCCACCCACCCTGCTCCCTGCCCATGATGGCTGAAGGGGATGATCACAGTGATGGTGGTAACGCCCCTAACACCAAACATCTGTAAGACGCCTGACTTACCAGACAACTTCACAAGCATCAGCTCAAAGGAACATCGCAGCTGCAGGAGATGTTGGACATCAGCGCCATTTTACAGATTCGAGAAGGTGAGGCTCAGAGTTAACATTACTTGTCCAAAGCCCCACAGCTAACAATGGCACAGCTGGCATCGGCCCCTAATTCTGTGGATGCCGCATGCTAGGCTTTTTCCACTCTTCCTTGCTGCCTCCCCTGGCAAGTGCAGCAATGCATGGGCGCTGAGGGAAATAAAAATGCTGACCTTCACTAGAGACCAAGCAGGGCTCATCGGATAGAAGTGGTCTGACCCAGTCCAGGGGAGAAGAAACAGGACAAGAGAATAACCCAGATAAAATTCAACAGCTTTAACGTTGATGCCAATGATGTCATTTTCTTCCCCTTTCACAGTTTCCTCCCCAGCTCTGTTCTGTCCATTATGACTGATGTGAAGGCTGGGACCCGGGAGCCCCTTCAGAGGCAGGAGGGCTGGCTCATCCGTCAGCCATCGCTGGACCCCAGCTGTTCACAGGTCTTCCTGTCACTCACTCTCAGCTGAGCTTCACACCAGCTCGGGCTGTCTTCTCTCCCTCCCAAGCCTCCCCACAGTACCTGCTGGGCACCCTGCTGCTCTCTGCCCAGCAGAACATCTGCATCTATGCAGGAAGCGAGACAGTATCCCAGACGGGTTGTAGGAGGTCCCGGCCACCGGAACCAGGCTCACAGGGCATGCCAGCAGAACTACCAGCCCAGCAACTGACAGCCTTTCAGAGCAGGTTGCCAAGCTGCAGACCCCCCTCCCATTTTTTTCTGGTCTGGCTCAAAATGAGATTAAGGTTTAGAACTGAAATAAAGACAATCCCTATTCAAAAATATATCCACAACCGCAACATTCTCCCAAGGAGAGAGTTCTTAATTCCACCAAACGTTTTGTTTGAAAGGTAAATACTTCTAGTCCTAACAGTTATTTACATCTCGGCCCACGTTATTGAATTAGATTGATTTCCAAACAGCTGAGATCTGCCTGCATTTAGGTGGAGAAATTGGTGGAGAAAAGGAGATTAATTTTGGAATGAGGAGTAATTTTGGAAAGAATGGTAACATTATTCTTCCAGGAACCAAATTAACAACAGGTACTGATGGCCTCCTGTTGCCAAGGACCTCAGTCATCACTGGGGGAGCTGCAGCAACAGAGTCCCTGCCTTATGGAGCTTACAGTCTCACTGAGCTCACAGGGTTTGCTGCCTGCCTCCAGAACACCACGTGCTATCTGTGGCAAAGTCCTAGCCATGCTTACTCCTGCAGGATCTCTGTAAGTTTCTCTTCCACTGCTGGCTGTAGTTCAGACCCTCATCACTGCTCCCCTGGGCTGTGGTGGTACCTTGCATAACACGGTAGTGCCTGCATGCTCAGTTGCTTCAGTCATGTCCGACTTTTTGTGACCCCATGGACTGTAGCCCGCCAGGATCCTCCGTCCATGGGATTCTCCAGGCAAGAATACTGGAGTGGGTTGCCATGCCCTCCTCCAAGGGATCTTCCTGACCTAGGTTTCGAACACACGTCTCTTAGGTCTCCTCCATTGGCAGGAGGATTCTTTACCACTAGCGCCACTTGGGAAGCCCAACACTGTANTGGGATTCTCCAGGCAAGAATACTGGAGTGGGTTGCCATGCCCTCCTCCAAGGGATCTTCCTGACCTAGGTTTCGAACACACGTCTCTTAGGTCTCCTCCATTGGCAGGAGGATTCTTTACCACTAGCGCCACTTGGGAAGCCCAACACTGTAGTGGTTGCACCTATCTTTCACCCTCTCCCTATAATCTGTCTTGGACATTAACTGGACTGTATGATTTAATACACCGAATATGTATGCTGATCACTTCTCTACCAAACACAAGTGTATTCATGGTGTTTCCATACCCTAATTATTTTTAAAAAATCAAAACTTTTTAGCCTGGCATATAAATACCTCTATCTCTTTTTACCCTTCTAGTATTTCCTCCCAGTACTTTCAGCGAAGATGATCTACTCCCATCCCCCACCACACTGTATCAAGCTCCAAGCTACTGAGTATTCTCTTCCCTCCACTGAGCACAGCCTTCCCTTCCCCGTGTAGTCCAGTTCTCAATCCTGCATCTTAGGATCACATGTAGAGCTTTTGCATAATAATAATAATAATGGGGATGAACTAAGTCCCACCAAATTCAAAACTCTGGGGGTGTGACCAAGGCATCAGTCATTTTTAGAATCCCTCACTCATTCTAGGGCTTCCCCAGTGGCTCTCCTGCAATGCAGGAGACTTGGGTTTGGTCCCTGCATCGGGAAGATCCCCGTAGGAGGGCATGTCTCCCGACTCTAGTATGCTTGCCTGGAGAATCCCGTGGACTGAGAAGCCTGGCAGGCAACAGTCCATAGGGTCACAAGGAGTCGGACACGACTGAAGCAACTGAGCACGCAACACACACTCTCATTCTAATGTGCAGCCAAGGCTGAGAAACGCTGTCTTTGTCCAACTGCCACTCCAGCCCATGGACTGAGTTGTAGGCTTCTTTCTCCAGACTCAAAGAGCACCAGTGATCTGTCATTAGCACTGACTTGCCATAGCAATGACAACACATTCTGGTTTATGCTCCCTTTTTAACAAGGTTCTCCTGGCTGGAAGGTCTCTGTTACCCCATGACTTGTAGGAGCTGGGGCGGTGCAGACAGCCCCCGAGTGCTGGTTGACAGACTGATGTCTGTCTTGAGGAGGGGAGAGAGCACCGCTCCTATCACCAGGCTTTGGAACTATGCAGAAGTGGGTGCTGAAAGGGACTGGAAGCCTAGCCCTCCCTGTCAGTATCAGCAGGGATAAATCATGCTGACAGTACACCCCCTTGATTTGGTGTGATGAAAATCACACTTTACCTCTGTGATCTTCCTCCACCAAACCCACAGGCCAAGAAAAACATCAAGACAAAACCCCACTGAAGGGTATATCTACAATACATCTGACCAGTCCTCCTCAAAACTCTCAAGGTCATCAAAAACAAGGCAAGTCTAAGAAAATGTCAGCCAAGAGGAGCCGGAGCAGAGATAACAATTAAATGGAATGTGGCTATCTGCATGGATTCTGGAATAGAAAAAGGACATTAGGGGAAAACTAAAGAACCTGAATAACGATGGTCTTTAGCCAATAATAATATATCAACATTATTTCATCAATTGTAACAAATATACCACACTAAGGTAAGGCAGTAATCAGGAAAACTGCAGGCAGCTTGTGTTGGAATCTCTGTACTAGCTGTTCAGTTTTTCTATACATTTAAAATTTTTCTTTAAAAAGTCTATTAAAAACAATTTAATAAATTTTTAATTCTGTTAAAAAAAAAAGCTCCCCAACCCCCATCAGGCCCACGTCTGGTCACCTTCCTGGCAAGCAGCGTGGACCCTATGCCCTGCTGATGGTGTCCGATGCTTCTGTGATAGGGGCTGGGCTTCTACGGTTCAGAACCACAAAGCCAAAAACCCAGTAACGGCTTTTAAAGCTGCCTTTTAAAACAAGTGCTTTGGGTCCAACTAGAGGTCATGGATGGATCTGTGGGCTTCTGAGGAAAATGCAACGTCTTCCCTTGATCTGCATGTTAAATGCTCATCAAACAAGCATTAAACATCAAGTATTCTGTTTAATAGCCTAACTGCAAAAATTCCAGAGAAGGGCTGGAGCCACAGAGAAGTCAAAGCCTGGGGCTGCGGAGAGAGCAGAGAGTGGCGATATCTAATAGGCTGAGGGGCTCAAGGCGGCTGTAGTCACTTCACCGATTTCCTGCACGGCCCTGAGGCGGCTGCACTGCTGACTGCCCAGATCGCCGTGGCTGACACGCACCAGGTGGCCCCTTCCTCCCAGGCCCCTCAGGCCCGACAGGGCCTCCTTGAGAAGCCCCACCTCTGGGTCTGCCCCACCATCCTTCCGTCATGGAGGAGGGCACCCCCCAACAGCAGGGAGGCTGCGGGGTGGGCCTACTGGCCCCCATGATGCAGAGCTCTTCCCAGTCCTCAAGCCCAGGCCCACTCCAGCCCAGCTGCTCAGGGGGCGTGGGAGGGACAGAACCCCTTTATCAAGCACAGAGAACTGTCTGAACAAGGAGGCACCTTTATCTTTAACGTGGAATTACTTCTGAGGAAAAGGAAAAGAGCCGATCACGAAAAGAAATAAAGCCCTCTCTTAGAAGTGACTCACTGGACTCATAGATCACAGCCACAGGCCTGGTTTCTAAAAAGATTCCCTTGGAAAGACCCCAAGCTGGCCCACCAGCAGAGTCGCGGGGCCTTGCTGCTACCCCTGGCCCCCCGTCACCGCCGAATATGACAGTCTTGGCAGCACCAGGCCAGCCGTCACCCCGTGGCTTCCTCTGACAGCCCCCAGAGGCGGGAACACGGGGCAGCATTGGGCGGCCGACCCCGCCCCAGGGCAAGGACAGGAGATGTCCGGAGTGAGTCGGAGCGGGACTCACTGCCGCCTGCCAGCCCGGGGGACCGTGCCCCTGCCCCCGAGGGGACCTCAGTCCAGTTCCAGGGAGTCAGGATGGTGGGTCGCGGTGCACAGAAGGCCCAGGCCAGGGCCCTGGCAGGCCGGGCGGGCGTGAGCGAGTGAGTCAGGCCAGCCATGGGATCACCTCCCCAAGCCTGTTGACAAAGGACCATTCAAGAGAGGCCAGACAAACAGTCCCAGCAGCAGAAACAGAAACTCAGAGCAGCTGCCAGGCCCAGAGGCCCAGGGCCCAGGCCCATGAGACCCTGCCCACAGGCAGACCGTAGGACGAGGCCGCCTGACTGGCCCTTCCACTCTCTCTGCCCAACAGCCCACTGCCTTGAGAGCACAGCTCTGGGTGGGCAGTTGAGCCCACAGGGTACTTTGTGCTCACACTGACTTGCCTGGTGGTGGAAATGACATGGGATGATCCCTGACCAATGGGCCCGTATACTTGGAAACCTGCCGAACCCGGTCACTTGGCGGCGTGGAGGTTTACCTGACCTTGTTTGTCTCAGCTTCAGTAAACGTACTGTCTCCTCCTTCCTGTTACATGCCTCATTGCCCCAATCCCCACAGAGCCAAGGCCCACCCCTCTTTCTAGGTCCCCTCCATCAGACTATGAGCTCTATAGAAGGGAGGCACCTTCTAGGCATTCTCTGAATCTCCAACACTCTGCAGAGAGGCTGTTCAATTAATGCTGATGACTGAAGGATCAGACGTTCAGCACCATTATCCTTTTAAGTCAAATCCAACCTAAGCTCAAAACAACTCAAGGATCTGTGTGGAATTTTAAAGGAAATTTTAGACTTTTTCAGGGCTCCCCTCCCCCCATTTCCTCCTGCCCACTCTCCAGGTCTCCATCAAATCCCAGGCACCAAAACACTATGATGAATCAGCTTCCCTCCATTGCCTTCAGTCTTTAAGCACTTCCCAGACTTCCTGAGCTGTGCTCAGTCACTCAGTTGTGTCCAACTCTTTACGGGTCCATGGACGGTAGCCAGCCAGGCTCCTCTGCACACGGAATTTTCCAGGCAAAAATACTGGAGTGGGTTGCCATGGCCTCCTCCAGATCTTCCCAACCCAGGGATCGAACCTGCATCTCTTGCATCTCCTGAATTGGTAAGAGGATTCTTCACCACTAGCGCCACCTGGGAAGCACCCCCCAAGACCTCCAATGAGATCAAATTCCTAGTTTTCAAGCTCTACCAAAGGAACAGGACAAACGGAGATGACCCATGGGCAGAAAGGAATGTACACTTTAGGTGTGTGTGGTGCGGGGCGAGTGACAGGCGGGAGACAGCCTGGAGGGGCGAGTGGGCTTTCAGCATGCCCTGGTGCCTGAGGACTTTTTCCCACATATGTTCAATTCACAGATGCTCACTGGGCTTGCTCCAGGTCTGACACCATGCCCGCCCCTCTGCCGTCTGGGAAAAAAAACGGACCTTGCCTTTGAAGAAGCAGGAGAGGGTGTGGGGAGCAGGCATGGACGTAAGTAGCTAAGTGCAGGCCCAGTGGGAGTAGCCTTTAAGGAAAGAAGCAACAGAGCATTTCAGGGGTACCAGGAAGAGGAAAGTTTGTCTGTTTACTAAGAAATGTGCAGACTCTTTGCAATCGCATGGACTGTAGCTTACCAGGCTCCTCCATCCATGGAATTTTCCAGGCAAGAGTACTGCAATGGGTTGCCATTTCCTTCTCTAAGAAATAGGAAAAGCTATCTTAAAGAATGAGCACTGGAGAGGGGCCTCAAAGGACACAGTAACAATAATGAGTGCTACGTCGCTTCAGTTGTGTCCAAGCCTCTGAGACCCTGTGGACTACTGTAGCCCCACTAGGCTCCTCTGTCCATCGGGTTCTCCAGGCAAGAATACTGGAGTGGGGAGCCATTCCCTTCTCCAGGGGAATCTTCCTGACCCAGGCATCAAACCCTCATCTCTGATGTCTCCTACACTGGCAGATAGGTTCTTTACCACTAGCACCACCTGAGAAGTCCTAAAAAGGTGAAAGAAATTCTAATAATAATAACAATGTGTCATTACGATTATTAGTATAGCAGTTAATATCTAGCAAGGGTGTTCTATATGCTAGGCACAAAGAAGTAGTTGACATAACTTAGCCCTGCTCAATCCTCATGCCCATTTGATAGATAAGGAAACTGAGGCTTAGAAGAGTTAAGCAAGCTAGGAAGCGTCAGCAGCCAGATTAGACCCTAAGTCTGTGCATCTCCAAAGGCGACCATCCCCTGCTCTGCAGGCCGAACTAAGGGTTCATTCCTGCTAGGGTCTGAACAGGGGCAGAAGGTTGGAAGTCCAAGACTCAGGATGATCACATGGAGAAGGTGCCTGCTGCGATAGCTGCGGACGGGACCCAGAGAGCTTCAAGGGCCAGAGCCAGGCACCTGTCCCCACTAACAGGCAAGGAGAGGTTGGAATACTGGCCCACAGGATCAGTGGTAATAAAAAGCAAGAGGGCTGAGAAAGTGGAAGGAGAGAGAGCCTATCACCATGGTCTAGGTGAGAGACTGCAGCTGGGCGAGGTGAGAGAATGCAGGGACCCTGTGAGCTCATGCCTGTGTGTCAGGTATGGATATTATGTATGAGTGAGAACGGGAGAGAGAGTGCAAGTGTGAGCCACACATGAGCGAGTGCAGGGGCCCTGCTTGTTGAAGATGGAGGTTGGGAAGGTCCTTCTGGGTGGGAGGTGGGGTAAGGTCAGCCAGGGAGAAAGGGAGGGGCTGGGAAGGAGTGCTCAGAGAAATGAAACCATCATCTCAGAGGGCTCTGGGTCCTGGAAAGCCCACAGGGCCTGGCATAGGGAAGGGACTCAGTTAACAACTGTTAAAGGGATGTAGGTATGACATTAAGACCTTGCTTCTGGTCCCCTCCCGAGGACTGGCTTTGCCCTCCAGCCACATGAGGGTCACTGTCATTCTAACTAGATCCTCCCTCATCCCTGGCCCCAAATCAGAGCTTCTGAGCTGCAACAGCCAAATTCCCACGGCCCCAGCCTGGTCCCCTGGGACCCAGCACCCCTCCTGAGCCTCCCGCTCCCCCAGTCGTCTTTGTAACAAGTGTGTTCCTGTGTGGGCTCCAGCCTGACTTTATACTTTCCCAGGTCAGAGTCTCCCCTCCCTCTTCCCATCCCAGGGCAGAGAAGATGCTGCCAAATTGGATCCAAGGTTTTGTTTCGGCTAAAGATATTCTGCTTCTCATCAGAGACAGACAGCCCTGACCAGCGCCTCCTGTCACGCTCTCCAGTTGCCCCGAGGCTCTCTGTCCAGAGGATTCATAGACTCAAATGAATCTGGCCTCGTCCCTTCAGAGACCACATCTCCCAAGACTCCACCAGGCCCTGGCTATTATCCTAGCAAAACAGACCCAAGTGGACATGGTGTCCAGGAGGGTCAGGGGCTGCAGCCTGGGAGATAAGAACTCAATCTCGGATTCTTGAGCATCTGCTGTCTCACAGGGTGAAAGGGGAGCCTTCTCGGGGTGACCAGAGGCCAGCCCTTTCCCTGCTCCGCTCAGCTACAACCCTGTGTTATAAAATTATAAGCACAGTTTGGCACCTGGAGAGAAAAGGGATCTTTTTCAAGACTGTACAGTCTACAAAAACTGGGAGGAAGACAAATGCCTTAGAAATAATGAAATCTGACCCCTCTATGGCAGATGAGAAAACAGAGGCCTAAAATCATGGAGGCTTTTGGGTTCGATCTGTGGTCAGAGAACTGAGATCTAGCATGCTGCGTGGTATGGCCAAAAACTAAAAAAGATAATAAAATCGTGGAGGCTTTCAGTTGCTGGAGTCAGTCTAAGCTATTCCTGACTATCACCAGAAACCCAGTTTGCATCTAAAAGGGCTATCTGTGATATGAATGCATTCCCCCTTGGAGCACAGCCAGGACCACCCCTGGGTCTGCAGCCCCAGGCTCACCTCCTTTATGCTGCAGGCAGGGGCGGGCCTCTCAGGACTACTCTGCATCCTCAGGTGCTCAGGCAGAAGCTGGTGGGTGATTTGTTAGACAATGAGTCCTGGGGGCTGCCTGGCACAGTCTGCCATCCAGATGGCTGCCAGCGAGGCCCAACAGGGCCAAGGGCCAGGCTCTGCTTACGGGATCTGGGATCCGATGCTCTGGCTTCCCTATGGCTGCGGGGAGTTTCCAGGGTCTAGGAAACTGCCTCTGCTTCCTCTTCTCCTGGCCACATTCTCCAAGAAAACAAAAGGAAGCAGGGTCCCCATCCACTAGGGCACCCATACTTTGAAAGGGACATGGTAGTCCCCAGAGGATTGCTGGCAACAAAGAAAAAAAGGCAAGTGAAGCAAGTGATGTGCGACAGGAAGTGTGTGTGCTGGGAGGGTGGGTCACAAATCCTGGCTGAAGAGTCACAGGCCTCAGCCACAGTGGAGTGTGTGACCTTCGAGCCTCAGTTTTCCCATTTGCATGATGTCCCGATTGGATGTCCCCCTTCCAGCTCTGAGAAATCTAGGAGTCTGAGGTCAGGGACTCTGTCTTCCTCGTGATCCCGGCAATGAACACACAGTAGGTACTTAAAGCAATTCACTGAATAATTGAATGAAGTGGCGCCCAAGTCAGTCCAAAGATCACAAGTTGGCCAGAAAGGAGACCCTGGCCTCCAGAGTCTATCACCAGACCCGGAGAGAAGCTACAGGTCTTGGGAAAGCTCTAGCAATCCAGGAGCCCTTGGCAAACTGCCTTCCTGTTGGAGACACACAGATGTGCTTGGAGGAGCCAAGGAGAAAGCAGGCAAGTATCCCTGGGGGATAGAGGGCAGCCTGGACACTCCTTCCCTGCCCATCATCACTCTACGATACTTTCTAAATACACCTGGCTCCTCCTCCTCCCAGCCCTCCTCAAGGCTTTTGTCTCCTCTCCCTGCCCTCCCCTGCTCTCCTAACACAATCACACCTTTCCTCCTTCCTTTGCGGAGGTTCAGAGCCTCAGCAGGTCTTGGAGCTGCCTGATCCTGTGTTAGGCAGGAAGGCTCAGGGGCAGAACGGAGATTCCTAAGAGGGGCCAGGAGCCTCAGGCTTTCTTAGGGTCAAGGCAGGTAGGAAGCAGTGGGGAGAGATTTAAATTCTGGTCCATGCCCAGCCTCTTGCATCTAGCACGCAGGAGAGGGGCTCCCTAGCCTTGTGGGTTGTGTGCTGTGGTTTGGTACAGGCATGGTGTATTTGATGTGTACATGGTGTACCTGTGATATATGTGTGTGCTGTGTGTTTATGCACCTGTGATATATGTGTGTGCTGTGTGTTTATGCAGTGTATGTGGCAAGTAGGTGTGTGTCTGAGTGTGTGGGTGGTGTGGTGAGCATGCATGTTTGGGGTGTGTTTGTTATGTGTACTGTGTGTTGGGGGAGCTGGAGTGGCTAGGGGTGACATCAGTGTGAGGTGGGAGCTAGCATTTCAGGGTCTCCTACCCAGAGAAGTCAGGGGTAATCAGTATCTAGGCAACCATGTTGGGGGGAGGGGAGGAGATATGGAGGTGAGGAATGGGCAGAAAAGGAGGGAGGCTGAAATTGAAAAGGGGTTTCCATGGCAACTACTGGGCAGGTCACGTGAAAAAGGCTAAAGCAGAAACATATAGACATCAGCACATACACACGATGAGGCCACTGGGACCCCAGAGTGGGGGCCCTTCCACCGAAGACATGGGCTGCCCACTGATCCGTCTCCAAACCTGGAAATCTGGGCCTAGGCAGAGCACACGATGCCAAGAAGACAAAGGAAGTGGATACAGAGGCCACACTGGCAGGGAGAAGCCCTGGAAGCCACAACCCCTGAGGCTGATGCGGGCAGCGGGGGCCTGGCCAGGCCCGTTCGCCAGCACGCCTGCTCCTTGCTCCCTGCTCCCACCCTCGGGTCCTTCCTCTACCAGCCACCACTTGTAAGAGCCCAGAGGCAAGTGCCAGGAGCCCTTTCCAACTCGGCAAGGAAGCCCAAGAGACACAAAGGGGAAGGCTGTGCCAAGGCCAGCCCTGCTGGGGAAAGAGAGCAGGGTACCAGGAAAGGAGGGAATGGGGTGAGGGGACCAGGCACACCCCCGCCCCCACCCCCGGAAGAAGCCAGGACGGGTTAGACAAGAGGAGAGGAACACTGATGCACTCTCATGAACCCCATGCCCTGGAACGCCAGCCGTTTTTCTTACCTGCCCCTCCTCCCGGTGCCCACTGCCCAGCCCCAGCTCCCCCGTCCTCCACGCGCCAAATCAGCAAGTCCCATTTTGCATGGCTCATGTGTGCACACTCATGGCCAGCCACCTCCCCTCGTCTTCACAACCGCACACTCAAGTGTCCACAGCTTCCAAGTAACAAAGGGAAAAGTACCCCGCCCTGGTACGAGAGGAGCCCTTTCCCCTTCTCCGAAAACCACAGCCCCAAGCTCCAGGCAGCAGCAAACGCCTTGTCCGAACAGCTTCACCCTCACAGCCACGGCCTGTCTCCCCCGTCGGCCGCCCCTCTTCTCTCCTACCCGGTCTCCGCTGCCCTAGAGGCGTGCCTGGCGAGAACCGCTCACACCCACCGAAACAAACCTACCCTGGCAGCATCCTGGCGCCGCGCGATCGGTCCCCACCCCAGCCCCTCGCCCTCCTCGTTAGAGGAACCCAACTTCGCCACCTCTGCAGCGGCTTACCTGCGCGGCGTGTCCCCTCCGAGACAAGCCCAGGAGGATGAGTGGAGTCCGGAGGAGCCTGGGAGTGGCGAGGCTGGGGGAGGGCGGTGGGCGAGGCTTTCGCTGTTTTTCCCGCCTCCCCTGCTGGGAAGGGTGGAGGCGAGCTGGAGCGGCGCGTCCGGCAGGGGTGGGGAGTGGTGGGCGGGGGCTCGGCCGGGCTGGGCTCCGGGGACCGCGGTGTCACCGTCTGCCGGCCTCCGGGTAGCGTCGGCGCGCGGACCCCCTTCTCCTCGCCGAGCTGCCCGCCCCTCGAGCGCGCCGCCGCTGCTCCTGGGTGCGGGCGGGATTCAAGGGGCAGGCCGCTTGGAGAAGCAACAGGAGACCGCCGCCGCGGAGACGGGCCAGGGCGCGCGCATCCGCCGCCAGCTGTTGCTCTTTGGTTTTCCTCGGCTGAGGGTGGGGAGGGAGCAAGACAAACACGATGATAGAGCTAGTGTCTCTCCGAAATAGTAAACTCGGCGGGGGGCGGGGGGAGCGGGGAGGGGGACGGAAAAATACGAGAAAATAACCCAGCACCAGACAGTGCAACCCACGGTAACTGGGAGGCTTGGCAATTAAGGGGAATGCGCACCTAAAGCATGAATGGCTGTGTCGTAGGCGCGCCGGTTCTGGCTGGAGTTGTCATTTTCAGCGAGAGCCCGGTGGGCTGCTGGAGGCGGGGGCTCGCCGGAACCACAGCTTTGCAGCCCAGATCCTCCTCATCGGGGCGCCCCGTCCTGCCCCTGCAGGGTCACAGTACTGCCCCCCTCCCCAGTCCACTGCTCAAGTCCAAACTCGAGAACGACAAACCTTAGTGAGATTTAACTCGTAGCTCGGCCACGCCGCCCGTGATGCCACCTTGAGCACAGCACTGAAGGGCTCTCTGGAGCCTCAGTTTCCTTCCTCGTGAAATGGCGGTGAGAACACTGACCGCCCCTCCCCCTCCCCCGAGGTGAGCCCGGGAGCAGAGTGGGTGCTCAGCGAGCAGGCAGCTGCTCTGAGGAGCAGGGCCTGTAGGAAGGGCTCCAGGCCAGGCGCTGGCAGAAACCACGGATACAGCAAGGGCTGGCCCCTCGGTTGGTAGCCAGGAAGCCACGCTGCCGGCCCTGAAGCTGCCCAGAAGAGCCTGGAGGGGGACCCGGCAGGATGGAGCCGGGAATTCCTGGGAGAAGCTGTCCGAGCCTGAGCGGGGCCACGGGGACTTCCTCGCAGACCCTGTGCCCTAGAACCATGGGTACTGCCAGCCTAACCTCAACACTCCCAGCCCTGGCCCTCAGTTTTCTCATTTGTGACATGAAGGAGAGGGACTCGATAATCCAGAACCGCCTTCCAGATGGACCCTCTGTGACTAAATCATCTTGAGAAATGCTCCAGTCTCAAAACCCCAAGGCAGGAAATAAACGAGTTCCAGAAGGCTTTGCCCAGATGCGGAAGCCATGAGTGGCTACTGAGAAAGAGTGGGGGACGCTCAAGAGGACAAGACAACCTCCATGAGCACCAGACCTTGGACAGAGTGGACGCCTCACTCTGGCCCAGTCCCCAGAGTTCCTTGGGTGCCTGTGAAAATCAAAGCTCTTTCATCAAAACCTGGCTCAGATCTCTCAGATCCATGTGACTTTACACGGATGTGCAGAGGCAAGCCTTTTCCTCTACGCATGAGCGCTTGGTTCCAACTGTCCTTCTCCCTCTTCTTTTTGCTCTGCTCTGAGAGACGAAGCCACATCGCTCACAAGGCCCGTGTCCTTCGCAGCTGCACTTGAGTGCTACCACCTGCCACCTCACTGTGTTGTTTTTCAGTTTCTCCTGATGAGATCACTTCAGACCCCGGCTCTGGGGAGCAGAACTCCAAAGCCAGGCCGCCTGTTGGTACCTGCCCTTTTCTTACCAGAGAATGCCGTGTTTGGCCAAATTACTCAGGTGCCTCAGGGCAGCAAAGAGCCACAGGCGGACAGTAGGAGCTGCATCGTGTGTGGAAGGGCTGAAATCGTGCTTCTCCCCGGTCCATCCAGGGCCACAGCTGAGGGAGTTAGGGGTGACACAGCAATGGAGTCACACACAAGCTTGTTCTGGCAGGTGTCCTGGCTCCCTGCTAGGGGAGGAAGAAACGCACCTAGCCCCTACGACACACAGTGAAAAAGGTCACCAGCTGCCTCATTCTTTCCACACATTTATGGTATGAGGAGCTACTGGGCACTGAGCCCCGGGCCCAGCTCCAGGCTGCGCAGTGAAAGAAAAGTCATGGTCCCTTGGAGCAAATGGGGCTTCTCTAGTGGCTCAGCCGGTAAAGAATCTGCCTGCAATGTAGGAGCCCTGGGTTCGATTCCTGGGTCAGGGAGATCCCCTGTAGAAGGCAATGGCTACCCACTCTAGTCTTCTCGCCTGGAGAATTCCATGGACAGAAGAGCCTGGCAGGCTACAATCCATGGGGTCACAAAAAGTCGGACACAACTGAGAGACTAATACACGCTAGAACCGATGGGTGAGGTAGAGATTTATCAAATAATCCCATAGATAAATGTGTCGTTAAAATGGTTTTGAGCCCTGAGGAGGTAGCATTTGAGAAGCAGGCTGAAGGGTCAGGAGGTGTTATGGAGAGGAGGTGAAGGAGCCAAGAATTGGAGTGACAGGAGGGGTTGGGCAATGATGATTCTGACACGGGAGCAGAAGCCACATGTGCAAAGGCCCTGAGGCAGAAGGCGCATGCATGAAAGGATCAGTGTGGCTCTGGAACAGAAGAGACAGGTTGGAGAAGGATGCAGACGCCAGTCCAGGCAGGCCTGGTGGTTCCTGGGTGAATTCAAATCTTATTCTCAGGAGAATGGGAAGCCTCTGAAGGGCCTTAAGAGAGCTGTTGCAAGCAAGAATTGGGGAGTGGCAGACTCTACAGTGTGGGGGATCCCACAGTCAAAGGTGAGGAACTGTTAGGAGAACAGGGCTCATGTGAAGCTGGGAAATGGGCCTACACGCCAATGAAGGGAGCCCTGCATCTCCAGAGGCCAGGGAACAAGGAAAGAGAGCTGGGGCCAGGGAGGCGGAGGGGGGGTCCCGGCCACAGCAACAGTAGGACGAGGAAGGACAGAAACTGTTTCTAAAATCCTCCCCACCCCCACCCCTCCAGAATAAGAGCCATGCCAAGACTTAAGGTTTAGAAGGCCAGTGTAACTGTTTCAAGCTTACGGACTCATCTGTGCTTTAAAGCTGAGCGAAATACCTTGCAATAGTGCAGCTAAGACCCCATGTGGATAGCTCTTGCCCCCAGTTGCCTTATACTGTGGCAGACACAGACCTTCAGCATGTCAGCAACACAGGTCACACGGCCATGGACAGGAGGCAGAGGCCTGCCGGGAAAATTGAAAGAGCAAGACCAGAAGCCATCCGAGGAGACCCCTGTCCTCCCTAGCAGGCCCCTTTGGGTGCTGTTTCATCCTGGGGTGCAGACTACAGGTCCCAAGCAGACCCCGCCCACCAGCTGTTTCCTCTGGGCCCATTTGTCCTGCTTTGTAGGAATTTGAAGGCGTCCTATCCCAGACCTCAGCCAAATGCTAAGCCCCCAGATCCTAAGACAGAACTATTTCCTAACTCCCTGCTGAAGGAGTTCTGCTCACTTCAAAAGCACGCCTTGGTCATGCTCCCTTTCTCCTTTCCTGATCTTTCCCCAACTCTTCAGCTTCTCCCTCAAGCAGCTGTGTGTTGGGCTCTTTGTCCTCTGCTCTGCATTGTTCCTGGACAGTCCAACCCACAAACATGATTTTGCCGCCCACCTGATGACCCACTCTCTCAGCCTGGTCCTCACTCCAGAGACCCAGAGGAGTTATCTCCAGGGGCTCAGCGGTACTCACACTGGATCCATCATCTGACCCCGCTTCCCCCCTCCCTCCATCCCCAGATGTGTATAAGAGACAGTATATGTATAACTGAATCACTTTGCTGTATGCCAGAAAGTAACACAATATTATGAATCAACTATAGTCTACTTTAGAAAAAAGAAAGAGGAGGGGAAGAAGGAGCAGGAAGATGAGGAAGAAGAAAGGGAACAGAAGAAGGAGCAAACGGAAAAGAGCAAAGGGCGAAAGGGACATGTTACTGTGTCTTTCTTAGAATTCTTCCTCAGTATAACTCTGTTCCCATCTCTTTGGCCCAAACTGGATCATATGAATGCCCTTAGTTACTGAAAAATGAGCAGTTTAAACGGAACAAGGACTTTCCTGGTGGTGCAGTGGATTCAGAGTCTGGCTGCCGACGCAGGGGACGTGGGTTTGAGCCCTGGTTCAGGAGGATTCCGTATGCTGTGGAGCAACTCGAGCCGTGTGCCACAACNATCCCCCCCACCTCCCACCCAGAGCTGACTCTCCTTCCCTGCTTTTCCTTGACTTTGGAAATGGCACTGCTCCAACACTGTTATTCATCTGGAAAAGTGTGTGCCATCCTTATGCCTCTTCCCCCACTGCCTCTGTTCTAGGTTAGGCTCCATGATGCCAGCCTCCCATTGGTGCCTCCACCTCAGTCTCCCCACCCTTATGCAAACTCTTGTTTGGAAATCAGTTTCTACAACACTGATGTGATTCAAACCTTCCTAGACTCCGATTCTCTACAAGTTAAAATCCAGCTGCTTAAAATCCAGCATTCAGCCTTTACCACCGACACCCACCTACCTTTTCTGCTTCATCTCCTGACCCAGTCTCTGCCCTACCTTCCCCATTTTATCACTCTGGTCACCTCGATCCTGGCAAATGCTGTTCTCCAGACCAACAGGGCCGTTCACAGTTATTCAGATACCCTGCCTGGTTGCCTGCCCCTAAACTTTTGTTCATATGATCTCTGCTTGAGACATCCTGTCCCTCCCTTCTCTACTTACATGAATCGCATCTACCATGCAAAGTGAAATTCAAATATCACCTTCTTGAAATTAAAGCTGTCTTGTCCATGCTGCCATGAACTGCATTGTCTCTGCATCTGTGCGTGTACATACCTGAGTTTTTCTGTGTTTAATTTCACGTGTGCCACCTGCCAATAAGGAGACGCCAGTTTGATCCCTGGGTCAGGAAGATCCCCTGGAGGAGGACATGGCAACCTATTCCAGTATTCTTGCTAGAAAATCTCATGGACAGAGGAGCCTGGCGGGCTATAGTCCATGGGGTCGCAAAGAGTCAGACACGACTGAACACACACGCATGAGGCCCTGGTAGAATGGGAACTCCTTGAGATCAGCCAGACATCTTACTCCATTTATACACCCCACTGTCTTGCATGGTGACCCACTTATAATAAATTTAAGTGAATTACAGCTCATAAGATTCTACATGATCCTACCCTAGCCTACCTCTCCAGATGCATTTTGAACACTTTCTTCTGTGATCGCTCTCCCAGGCAACAACCTTTCAGCTTAACCAAAGGGTCTTCAGAACTGGTTCCCTGAGCACTGGTACCCTGGGCCCAGACCACACCTGTGAGATGCATTTCCTTTGTTCTCTCGTCCCAAGATGAAGCAGGTAAGGAAGCTAGTGCTGGGGAGGCCCCAGGCAGAGGAGAGGAGGCCAGACTGTCAGGAGAGGAGGATCAGGTAACCCTGACATGACACTGGGGTGGAAAAGCAGGACTTCAGTGACTGTGGATGAGCAGTAGAAACTGCAGAGGATGGCAGACGCCGCTGGCTTTGCAGACCAGGCCTGCTGCTGCTGCTGAGTCGCTTCAGTCGCGTCCGACTCCTTGTGACCCTGGACTACAGCCTGCCAGGCTCCTCTTCCTTGTCTTCCTTTTCCTTGCTATCAGAACTTTTTCCTAAATCAGTTGCAACATGTTTGGTTTATTTTTTATTTATTGTTTTTGGCTGCATTGGGTCTTTGCTGCTTCACACGGGCTTTCCTTAGTTGTAGCGAGTGGGGGCCACTCTTTGTTGTGGCGTGCGAGCCTGTTGTGGTGGCTTCTCTTCTTGCAGAGCACAGGCTCTGGGTGGGCGGGTTTCAGAAGCTGCAGGCTCAGTAATCGGGGCTCACAGACCCTAGAGCACGGCTCAGCCGAGTTGTGGCACACGGCCCGAGCTGTGGCACACGGCCCGAGTTGTGGCACACGGCTCGAGTTGCTCCACAGCATACGGAATCCTCCTGGACCAGGGCTCAAACCCACGTCCCCTGCGTCGGCAGCCAGACTCTGAATCCACTGCACCACCAGGAAAGTCCTTGTTCCGTTTAAACTGCTAATTTTTCAGTAACTAGGGGCATTCATATGATCCAGTTTGGGCCAAGGAGATGGGAACAGAGTTATACTGAGGAAGAATTCTAAGAAAGACACAGTAACATGTCCCTTTCGCCCTTTGCTCTTTTCCGTTTGCTCCTTCTTCTGTTCCCTTTCTTCTTCCTCATCTTCCTGCTCCTTCTTCCCCTCCTCTTTCTTTTTTCTAAAGTAGACTATAGTTGATTCATAATATTGTGTTACTTTCTGGCATACAGCAAAGTGATTCAGTTATACATATACATGTACATGTCTGTATCAGTTTAGTTCAGTTCAGTCGCTCAGTCGTGTCCGACTCTTTGCGACCCCGTGAATCACAGCACACCAGGCCTCCCTGTCCATCACTAAGGAAATCCAACATATATGTATCTATATCTGTATATGTATATGTATATATGGCTTCCCAGGTGGCTCAGTGGGTAAAGAACCTGGCCTGCAATGCAGGAACCACAGGAGATGTGGGTTTGATTCCTGGGTCAGGAAGATCCCCTGGAGGAGGGCACAGCAACCCACTCCAGTATTCTTGCCTGGAGAAGCCCATGGACAGAGGAGCCTGGTGAGCTATAGTCCATAGGTCAAAAAGAGTCGGACACGACTAAAGCAACTGAGCATGCAAATGTGTGTGTGTGTGTGTGTATATACATATACAGACATATATATTCTTTTTCAGATTCTTGTCCATTATAATTTATTACAAGATATTGAATGTAGTTCTCTGTGCTATCAGTAGCACCTTGTTCTTTATCTGTTTTATATATAGTAGAGGACTGATGCGGAAACTGAAGCTCCAATGCTTCGGCCACCTGATGGGAAGACACAACTCATTAGAAAAGACCCTGATGCTGGGAAGGATTGAAGGCAGCAGGAGAAGGGGACGACAGAGGACGAGATGGTTGGGTGGCATCACCGACTCAGGACATGAGTTTGAGCAGACTCCAGGAGATGGTGAAGGACAGGGAAGCCTGGCGTGCTGCAGTCCATGGGGTCATAACGAGTCGGACACGACTGACAGACTGAACAACAAGGTGTGTATCTATTAATCTCAAACTCCTAATTTATCCCTCTCCCGCTTTCACCTTCGGTAACCCTAAGTTTATTTTCTATATCTTGTCCTTTTTTGGTCAGAAACATGAGTGTGATGCCTGGAGGTGAAGCAGCCATCTTGCAACCATGAAGAAAAAAGTCTCCAACTCAGGAGAGCAGACTAGAAAGAAAGGAAGCTAGAAGGAGCCATCAGCAACATCTGAATAACCTAATTCCACAGTTCCTGTTACATGAGAAAACTCAGCTTCTAGTACATAAATTTTTTTTTTTCCAGACTGAGTTTTTTTAAAAGATGAAGACAGGAGGATGGGAGTGGGGGGAAGTTTGTACAGGCCAGGCCTCCCCTCCCTCTGTAAGCTCTGGCCCTCCCTGGCCCTAGGCTGGAGCCTTCAAAGGGTGGGACTGCTGGAGGCTGTCAGCGGCTCTCCTCACCTCTATTATTAGGTGGCTAACAGCCCCGCCCTGCCCCCAGTACATACAATGACTGTAGCTGGCTTTCTGTTCCATGCAGCCAACACAATCCTAAGGGATACAAGTGGGGAGAGCAGCCTTTAATCACAAGAGGGCAGAAATTCAGCACAAGCCTTCCTCCCCTTAGAAGACCTCTGCCTGCCACTCACAACCCCACGGACACACACCTGATAAACGCGCCAGCATATCAGAAACACAAATCTCAGCATCCTTCTTCTTGGAGTGGATCCTGCATGGTCCCTTTCCTTCAGTATCTTTATCCAGATCTTGATTTTTGGAAAAGGAAGAAAAGCAAAGGCAGTCAGGGCGGGGGAAGTCTAAAATAAAATCTCTCCCTGTCTTCCCACAGGAAAACTATGACATATGTCAGGAAACAAGGCATGCCAAAGCATGGATGCGATTTGTTTCTAAGTGAAAAATTCATCCCAGTCCCATTAGTCTGGAACTTAGACTGCTGCNGTTGTGGCACACGGCTCGAGTTGCTCCACAGCATACGGAATCCTCCTGAACCAGGGCTCAAACCCACGTCCCCTGCGTCGGCAGCCAGACTCTGAATCCACTGCACCACCAGGAAAGTCCTTGTTCCGTTTAAACTGCTCATTTTTCAGTAACTAAGGGCATTCATATGATCCAGTTTGGGCCAAGGAGATGGGAACAGAGTTATACTGAGGAAGAATTCTAAGAAAGACACAGTAACATGTCCCTTTCGCCCTTTGCTCTTTTCCGTTTGCTCCTTCTTCTGTTCCCTTTCTTCTTCCTCATCTTCCTGCTCCTTCTTCCCCTCCTCTTTCTTTTTTCTAAAGTAGACTATAGTTGATTCATAATATTGTGTTACTTTCTGGCATACAGCAAAGTGATTCAGTTATACATATACATGTACATGTCTGTATCAGTTTAGTTCAGTTCAGTCGCTCAGTCGTGTCCGACTCTTTGCGACCCCGTGAATCACAGCACACCAGGCCTCCCTGTCCATCACTAAGGAAATCCAACATATATGTATCTATATCTGTATATGTATATGTATATATGGCTTCCCAGGTGGCTCAGTGGGTAAAGAACCTGGCCTGCAATGCAGGAACCACAGGAGATGTGGGTTTGATTCCTGGGTCAGGAAGATCCCCTGGAGGAGGGCACAGCAACCCACTCCAGTATTCTTGCCTGGAGAAGCCCATGGACAGAGGAGCCTGGTGAGCTATAGTCCATAGGTCAAAAAGAGTCGGACACGACTAAAGCAACTGAGCATGCAAATGTGTGTGTGTGTGTGTGTATATACATATACAGACATATATATTCTTTTTCAGATTCTTGTCCATTATAATTTATTACAAGATATTGAATGTAGTTCTCTGTGCTATCAGTAGCACCTTGTTCTTTATCTGTTTTATATATAGTAGAGGACTGATGCGGAAACTGAAGCTCCAATGCTTCGGCCACCTGATGGGAAGACACAACTCATTAGAAAAGACCCTGATGCTGGGAAGGATTGAAGGCAGCAGGAGAAGGGGACGACAGAGGACGAGATGGTTGGGTGGCATCACCGACTCAGGACATGAGTTTGAGCAGACTCCAGGAGATGGTGAAGGACAGGGAAGCCTGGCGTGCTGCAGTCCATGGGGTCATAACGAGTCGGACACGACTGACAGACTGAACAACAAGGTGTGTATCTATTAATCTCAAACTCCTAATTTATCCCTCTCCCGCTTTCACCTTTGGTAACCCTAAGTTTATTTTCTATATCTTGTCCTTTTTTGGTCAGAAACATGAGTGTGATGCCTGGAGGTGAAGCAGCCATCTTGCAACCATGAAGAAAAAAGTCTCCAACTCAGGAGAGCAGACTAGAAAGAAAGGAAGCTAGAAGGAGCCATCAGCAACATCTGAATAACCTAATTCCACAGTTCCTGTTACATGAGAAAACTCAGCTTCTAGTACATAAATTTTTTTTTTTCCAGACTGAGTTTTTTTAAAAGATGAAGACAGGAGGATGGGAGTGGGGGGAAGTTTGTACAGGCCAGGCCTCCCCTCCCTCTGTAAGCTCTGGCCCTCCCTGGCCCTAGGCTGGAGCCTTCAAAGGGTGGGACTGCTGGAGGCTGTCAGCGGCTCTCCTCACCTCTATTATTAGGTGGCTAACAGCCCCGCCCTGCCCCCAGTACATACAATGACTGTAGCTGGCTTTCTGTTCCATGCAGCCAACACAATCCTAAGGGATACAAGTGGGGAGAGCAGCCTTTAATCACAAGAGGGCAGAAATTCAGCACAAGCCTTCCTCCCCTTAGAAGACCTCTGCCTGCCACTCACAACCCCACGGACACACACCTGATAAACGCGCCAGCATATCAGAAACACAAATCTCAGCATCCCTCTTCTTGGAGTGGATCCTGCATGGTCCCTTTCCTTCAGTATCTTTATCCAGATCTTGATTTTTGGAAAAGGAAGAAAAGCAAAGGCAGTCAGGGCGGGGGAAGTCTAAAATAAAATCTCTCCCTGTCTTCCCACAGGAAAACTATGACATATGTCAGGAAACAAGGCATGCCAAAGCATGGATGCGATTTGTTTCTAAGTGAAAAATTCATCCCAGTCCCATTAGTCTGGAACTTAGACTGCTGCCAGATTAACTTAAACTTGTCTCCTAAGCATATGACGTCACCTTAAGGTGCTGATCTCTAATTAGGAGCACATTTCTTCCAGAGCTGCTGGTTATTCAAATTAGAGCACATGATCACTCCTTCCCACCCCCCAGCCTTTCCACTCTGCAAATATGCACCTGTTTGTCTTTTCCTAGTGAATACAAATAGGAGAAAACTGAGTGATGTTGCCCTTTGGATATAATGATGTCGGAAATTCAGCACATAATGGCTCCCTAGACAAGTCCAGAATAGCTTCGTGTTTCTGTTTTCCCTATGCACAGAGGGACTGCCAGCCTGTTAGCGTAAGCAGGCATCTGAACTCCCTGCCCCTCCCTGAGTGCCTGGAGCCAGCTTTCAGGCGAGAGACACCTGTTTATCATCATACACTGTCTTCCAACCCACTGGATCTGGGCTTGGAACAGAGGCTGCAGCTGAGTTTGAGGGCCAGGAAGAACCCTAGGGACCCAGCAGGCATCTCCATTCAGTTTATAAACCAGCTTTGCAAACAGGCGATAATCCCCTAGCCCAGACACGTTTGCCAGGCAAGTAAGACTGTTCCGAATCCAGTTATTATTTTGTGCTGCCCCAACGTCACCTCCGCTCCAAAGCCTGAGCCGGAGTTTCAGGGAAAAAAAATAAAAATGATTTAGGGCTGGCAGATTGCTGAACTTCTGTATAAGGAAGTCTCACGTAAAGCCTGCAGATTGATTGCCATGAGGGGAGAGGAGCTTCCATACAGGGCAAACTCGGGTACCTATCAACAACCTACATTCTCCCAAAGGGGACCCAGTAGTAGCCAGAGGCCTGGCATCCTGGCCACTTGTGGTCATGGAGCCGCTGCCTTTCTGTTTATGATGGACTCCTGCATCCATCAAAAGCTCCATCCCTCTCAACTCTCCTGTAATTCATTTGTCTCTTTGATGATGCTGTTCATGTAATTGCCTCTCAGACCAGAGGCGTGTTTGATGTCTACCTTTTAAAGCATTATCTCTATTGATTTTCATTTTTCAGGCGTGGTATGGAAGCTTAGATGTAGTTAGTGGGAGGTGATGGGTATAAAATGCTCCCCATTTTGACCGTTTATTCTAACAGTAAACCTTTATATAGCCCTTGGCACACAACTCCTTCCCGGCACCTTGTTAAAAAGAGGATGCGCAACTGTCTTCCCAAGTTTAACTCAGAACTTTCTTTTTCAGAATCAGAGGAAGGGTTGCAATGATTTCACCCAGGGAATAAACCAAGTTGTTTACTCTCACGTGGTGCCTACGTTTCTAACCCTCTCCCTCACTAGCCAATATAATCGGGACGTGTGTGCGCGCGCGCGCGTGTATGTTCAATCGTATCCGACTCTTTGCAGCCCCATGGACTGTAGCCCACCCGGCTTCTCTGTACATATGATTTCCCAGGCAAGAGTACTGGAGTATGTTGCCATTACCTTCTCCAGGGGATCTTTCTGACCCAGGGATTGAACTCACATCTCTTGCATCTCCTGCATTGGCAGCTGGATTCTTTACCACTATGCCACCTGAGAAGCCCTATAATTGCTGTATAATCGGTATTTGTTGAGTGCAAAAAACGGGAATGAAACTGACAGAGAAAAACCACTACCCAACATAATTAGTCCCCATGTAGGCCCTGTGAGGCAGTCTGAAGTTGTTTCTTGTCTGACAGCAAGGAGAAAGGGAGAGACAAAAGCAGGCTCCCTGAGACATGGTTCACAAATGTTTGGCCCAGTAAATTCATCTGGAGACTATTTTTTAAATTATGGTAAATTGTGTTTCCAAAGATGGCCTCTCCCTTCCCACGGGCTCATCTGCAGTAAACTTGTGTCAGTCCTCCCACTGAGAAGTGGGGTCTCTTTTCTCCCCCTTTCAGTGTGGGCTGGCTCTGTGGTTTGGTTTGAACAATAGGAAGAGGCAGAACTACATCATGTAACTTTATAGACGGGGCCTTAAGAGATCTGCAACTTCTGCCTTAAATATTTAGAATGCCACCTCTTGGAAGCCTACTGTCTTGGCAGAAGTCAGACTCCCCAGGAGGGAGAGAGAGACACCACGTGGACACGCCTAGCCTAGCTGAGCTCCCAGCTGAAAGCAGCCCCTTGAGTGACACTGACCACAGACCTCTGAGTGGGGGCCCTGCCAGAATTCCTGCTCCTCAGATCATGAGTAAATGAAATCGTTGTTGTCTTAAACAGAAAATTTGGTGCACGTACCTCCATATTGTTTATGGAAGACTTGCAATGCCAATGATAGTGTGAAAACCATAGCCTTGATGGAAAAGGAAGGCAATTTAATATTTCATCCAGATCCAAAGGTGCATCAAATTAAAGGACTGCTCCAACTGGCAAACAGGTGTTTCATGATGGTGTCCAAGGAGAAGTGGTTGGTGATGAAAATTCAGAACTTCTTCCCCGAAAGGTAGATGGTTCTTTAAAAAGTTTCAGGTCACAACCATTGCAGAAAATACGTGATGCCCAACATGCTGGTTCTCAGTCCAGGAAGTGTGGGTCTGCCAGGTATTAAAATAACAAAAAATAAGCAAGTGAACAGAAAACTTGGGAGCATTTTGTTTTGCAGCCATAGATGACTAAAACGAGATGACTGGGCCCCACCCCAAACCCATGGATCAGATGCTCCAGGGCTGCAACCTGGACATCAGCATCTTTACAGACCCTCCTTGGCACTGAGAAAGAGAGCAGGCTCTCCCCTTGACTCCTCCCATGGCACTTCATCCATGACTCACAGACTCAGTGTCGAAGCTTCAGGAAGCCAGGCCAGAGACACAAGGTGAGAGAGATCAGACAGCCTTAGAAAGGCAGAGTCTTGAAGAAACAGGGCATAAGCGATTTCCCTGCGGAGAGCCCTGAACTTGACACAGGGGGAGAGTCAAAGGAAACAAGGCCCTGGAATATTTGAGTGGGATGAGGCCTCAGAGAACATTTTGTAAATTGGGACCCAAAGGCCCAGAGGGAGGAAGTGACCGACTCAAAGTCACAGAGCTTGTTAGTGGTCTAGTGGGGACAGAGGGAGGTCTCCTGAGTACTGGCATATCCTTCTTCCCTTGCCCAACCCATCTCTAGAGCTTCCAGGGTCCTGAAGAGATGAGAAAACTCACACTTCCCTAAAGGCAAGGAAACTATTTAAAAATATTAACTAAGCTGTGTATTTATGAATGCCAATTATTAACATCCCAGTTAAAGTGGAAATACCAAAATCCTCCAAGAGAAGGATCAGAATAAGAAGTGGAACTAATCAAGGATGTCTTGCTGGAAGAACTCATATGGAGTTGGGGTGGGAAAGGAGGCTGAGGCTCAGAGGTTGAAAAAGAGATGTGAGGGAGGCGCAGACAAATGCACTTGGCAGAGTCAGGAGTCCTGCCAGGAAGGCACGGGGGGTTTGTAAGTTTCCATGTGGAGCCTGTTTTTCTTATCTGGTTCCTCCACCAGCAGAGGAGAGAGAGGACTGACTGGCTGGTGCCCAAGCAGGAGGACTGGACACAGACTTTCTGAGCCCCCAGCCTGGCTCCGCTGTGCTGATAAGAAAATTGAGCAGGGCCTGGGAGAGGACCAGCTCCAGGAGCTGAATCAGTGAGGCTGAGGGCTTCTGAATTTGGTGTCAGGCTTCCATTTGCAGCCCCTTTCTCCACTGAAAGTCCAGCCCTCCCCTTCATCATTAGGGGAGGCTCAGAGACACCACGCTCAACTGATGTTTCTTTTCCATTTCCTGTTCTTTCCTAAGAACTGCTGGCCGTGGAGCACACAATTTAAATGTTCCCCACTGCCCTTCGCCAGGATTTAATGAGAGAAGGGATTTTACCTGTAGTAGGACAGACAGGTCAGGGCTTTCCAGGTGAAGCTAGTGGTAAAGAATCCTCCTGCAATGCAGGAGACTTGGGTTCGATCCCTGGGTCGGGAAGCTTCCCCTGGAGGAGGGCATGGCAATCCACTCCAGTATTCTTGCCTGGAGAATCCCATAGACAGAGGAGCCTGGCGGGCTATGGTCCGTAGGGGTCAAGAAGAGTCAGACACGACTGAAGTAACTTAGCACACACACGCATGCAGAAGAGGTCAGTGCTGGGTAGAGGGATGAACTCCCTTAGGATCAGAGTGAGCAAAAGAGCGAGACTGGTAAATTTACTTCCTTGACAAATAATTCCTGCTCAGCAGGGAGATCCATAATGCGTCTGCAGGTTCCATGCCAAAGAACAGGTTCTTCTGGAAGACCATGAACTGGCTGCAGAATAAGCATGGATAATCACCAATAAGAGTTGAGTGCTGTTATCTGTCTTAAGCAAGCTTGTTAACTTCTCCGAGCACCATATTTTCTCACTTGTGAGGGTCTTTTTTTTTTTTTTAAGATTTTTTTTAAATGTGATCATTTTAAAAATCTTTATTGAATTTGTTACCATATCGTTTCGTTTTATGTTATGGTTTTTTTACCACGAAGGTATGTGGGATCACAGCTTCCCAACCAGGGATCAAGCCCACACCCCCTGCGTTGGGAGGTGAAGTCTTAACCATTGGATCCCCGGAGAAGTCCCTGAAGATGTATTATTGGTGGTCTCTATTCTATGGGGGTATTATGAAGATTGGTGGGGAAAGTATGTATAAAATACCTAACGCAGTGCCTGGTGATGACAACTGCTCAGTAAACACTGGTCTCTTGACTTTCCTGCACTGACCAAGCACACTTTGACCAGCTCTAACAGAGGACCTTAACTGACACCTCTCTTGGACCTGGGGTGTAGCAGGCAGGGAACTAGGCATGTCCTACTCCTTCCCGCACAACAGCCTCAGGTGCCAGGGGTTACCGATCCCCATTTTCCCCGACCCTCTTTGCGGTGAACTCTACCCTGTAGCAGATCACTGAGACAGACAGTCCTAGCAGATGCAAAGACGCGGGAGAGCAGCGACTGTAGGGCAGGACGCGCACTGCCCTGGCCCGTGTGTCTCTGCAGACGGCCAGGGAGCTGGGTGTTCCAGGAGGGACGACCCGCCCCTGTCTGGAGGGCCACTGATCCAAACAATTTAACTCATCAGGTTGGTCTGGGGAGTGACCGAGAGAACTGAATGCCTTTTTCTGGTCTCTGGAGAGAGCCTTCGGGAAGTAATTCAAATACCAACACCCAATGTTAACTGAGCCCCTACCACAGGCCTAGCACGGCACTGATGAGTTTGCATGCGTCCTCTTCATTTCTGACACACGCAGGCCTGAGCGGCAGCTGAAAGTGAGACTTTAGTTCCCCGACCAGGAATTGAACTCTGGTCACCGGGGTGGAAACCTGGAATCTTAACCACTACACCGGGGGTCAGCTGTTAGAGTCTAAATCCCCAGTCCTCATCTGCCTTGAGAGGAAAAGTGTAGCAAGGATATAGACGGTATAAGGGAAAAGAAAGTGTTTGTTAGAAAAGCACAATACGTATAGAAAGATACACGGGCGAACTCAGCAAGAGAGTAAAGAGAGTCACATCTTTGGGAAGTTTAAATCCTTTTTTAGAGGGCAGCCTTCCAGATCTTTGTTTTCCTCTTGGCCAACTGTCTTTCATAGCTAGTTTGTCTCAGGACCCTCTCCTGGGTGTACACGTATCCTCAGCCAAGATGGATTTCAGTACAAGGGCATCCGAGTGTGTGGAGGGGGATGGCGAGACTTACTATTGTTGTAGCCATGCGTTCCGGGAAGCAAACTCACTCAGAAGGACAATGCAGATAGTGGAGTGCAGTTTATTACACTGGCGGGCCCAAGGCAGAGTCTCCTCTTAACCAAGGACCCCGATCACTTTTTGTGAAAACCTTATATACCCTAAGTGTATTTGCTCAAACCCACCTTCCCAAATTCCTTGAAANCTCAGAAGGACAATGCAGATAGTGGAGTGCAGTTTATTACACTGGCGGGCCCAAGGCAGAGTCTCCTCTTAACCAAGGACCCCGATCACTTTTTGTGAAAACCTTATATACCCTAAGTGTATTTGCTCAAACCCACCTTCCCAAATTCCTTGAAACTAGTCTGGACAAGGTAAAAGAGAGATAGGATCAAAGTTAACCCATGATTCAAGTGTCATAAGCCTAGATAGTTGAACAGTGGACATTTATCAACAGGCCTGTGGTCATATCCTGATAAACATGATGGAATTTACGACTTTGTTCTGTTACAGAGATAATTAGCATATTCTTTTAGGTGAGGGAGACTCCAAGTCCAAGTCCTGAGGCTCTTCCATCCAGGGGGTCTGGTTTTCCAGTGGTATGCCATTTCTATAGACAGCCAGCACAAAGTTCAGAGTCCATTGGGAGGGTGACCTTGCATGTAGCCTAATGTTCGCAGCCTGACCTAAGATGGAGTTCAGCTCTGTCTGTTTCCTCCTTCACTATGGTCTGGCACCCCTGGCGTTTTTGACCCCATGGAGTCTCTGCACATGTGTAGTGTCTCTTGCCCCAAGGATGGGAAATCTGCAACCTCTATATGTTTTAAACAGGGCTTAGTCCCTCTCTGTTCCTGCCAGAAAGTGTCCAGTGTCCGGCTATTTAGCCTATTCCGGTTGTTTCTGTAGCAGAGTGCAGTCAGAAGACTGGTCATAAATATGGAGCGTGGAGCCCACTTGTCTCTTGCCTCAGGAAATGTAAACAGGAGGCTGGTAGTAAGTGTCCAACCTGGAGCCTATCTGTTTCTTCCTCAAGAAGTGTGAACAGGGGGCTGCTGTAAATGTCTAGCCTGGCGCCCATCTCTCTTCTCCCTCACCCTCGTTTAATCCACACAACAGCCTTGCAACACAGACACTGTTTTTGTCTCCGTTTCTCAGACAAGGAAACTGAACTGTCATGGGAGTGTATGTGCCTCAGTTCTGTCTCATCCACAACAAAGATCTGGAGTGACGGACGTTAAAGCCCTCGGTGTATCACAGCTCTCGGGTCTTGGACAGACCATGTTATAGCTCTCAGGTCTCGAGTGGACCGTGTTTTAGCTCTTAGACAAATCACTGTTACAGCTCAGTGTTACAGCTCTATTTTATTTAGATAATAGCAGGAAAATCCATCTTCAAGGCATGAGGGCATGTTGACCCAAAGACACGAAGAGAAGAGCGCCTCAGCGCGTGTGCGTGTGAGAGAGAGAGAGCGCGCGCGCACGCGTGAGTGAGCTAGCTTAGGCTCCCCTTTTTGTATGTTTTTTTCTCCCTGGGCCTGTCATGTTATGCCCAAGTTTCGAGATCTCCCAGTGACCACCAGGGAGCCGGTATCCGATGCAAAAGCAAGAGAGTTTTTATTACCAAGCTCNGAACAATCTGGGGACTTCCCTGAGAGTCCAGAGGCTAAGGCTGCCAATGCAGGAAGCATGGGTTTGCACCCTGGTCAGGGAACTAACATCATGCATGCTGCCGGGTGTGGGCAGAAAAAGAAGGAAAGAAAGAACAATCTGGTGGTTGCCAGAAATGGGGAGAGAGATGAGGGGGTGGGGAAAAAAGGGGAGAAGATTGAAGGGTACAAACTTCCAGTTACAAAATAAGTCATGGACATGTCATGGACAGCAAAGGAAAGATAGTAATATTGTAGTAACTGTGTGATGACAACTGGTAATGCGATTTATCATGGTGATCATTTCATAATGTATAACAATATCAGTTCACTAAGTGGTACAACTGAAACTAATACAATATTGTATGTCAATTATACATCAATTAAAAACTGCATTAGTTACCTCCTCCATGAGCTCGCAGGGCCTCTGTACTCTCCTGACAGCACGCATCACTCTTGGTTTATTTGCTCAGTCAACACTCTCCTTGTCCCTAGACTCTGCCTTCTTTGGGGTCAAAGACTCTTGTCTCTCACCATTGCTTTCCAGCATTTCTGCATATGGTAGAGACTCAGGAAATAAATATAGAATAAATTAAAACTTACTAATCCATAATTTTATGCCTAGTTAAGCTTCTCTCTCATGCTATCTTTGTTTTCAAAAGGAATGACTCTGGAGCATGCCAGAAATTGAAATGTTTATCTTTGTCTTAATCCTCTGGAAGAGAAAAGTATCCAATCTCCTTGTACAATAGTATAAATAATAGATAGCTAACACTTACTGAATGTTTATTGTGTGCTGGGTGCTGTTCTATCATTTTATACAGATTAATTTATTTCATTCATATTACAGTCCTCTGAGGTAAATGCTACTATTATTACCATTTTAAAATAAAGAAACCGAGGTGCAGAATTTAAGTCTTCTTGCATGTAAATTTTGCCTTTCTTATTATGGAAAAGGAAAAAAGACACTGAATGACAATGACCAAAAAAAAGTTTTTTCTATTTGCATTTATCACACTTCAATTAGACTAAAAAAAATTAAATGCAATTTTAAAAAGACAAAAGGAAGAATTCATCCCTGAGGGGCACAGCACAATGCCTAAGTATGTCATTGTATAACAATCTATTATTAACAAGTTCCTAAAACCTACATGAATGTGGGTTAGCAATAAATATTAAGAAGTGGAGGATCCAAGATGGCATTCAAACTATGTCCACCAGGTGGCACTAGTGCCTCTAAATGAGGGGCATGGGTGGGAACACTCCTGATCCTGCCGTCAGCACCCTTAAAAGAGATTCAAGTACTGGTCCTCAGTTTCCAAGGCTCCAGTTCTGCATCCAGAGGGAGCTGAGGAGCTGTCTGATACCCACCAGTGCACTCTGCCTGTTTTGCTATAAGAGGAAAGTTCTCAGAGGCACAGTCACTGTGGTGTAGTGGATAGATGCTGGTCTGTTTCAAATCCAAATTCAAATTCAGCTTTCTTCAAATCCCAGCCCTACCAGCTACTAATTGTATGACCTTGGGCAAGTTATTTAACCTTTCTGTGCTCCAGGGTTGTCATCTGTGAAATGCGGACAATCCTTGAGCCAGAGATAATGAAGAGAATTATTCCACAGCCGCATCTTGCACCACCTATTGCAACAGTGCTCTGCTCACAGAAGTTCTGCATGAATCTTCTATCCCATATAATCAATAGTTGGCCTTTCCATAGCTGAACGTGTGTGTGTGCTAAGTCATTTCAGTCATGTCTAACTCTTTGTGACCCTATGGACTGTAGCCTGCCAGGCTCCTCTGTCCATGAGATTCTCCAGGCAAGAATACTGGAGTGGGTTGCCGTGCCCTCTTTCAGGGGATCTTCCCGACCCAGGGATGGAACCCATGTCTCCTGCATCTCCTGCACTGGCAGATGGGCTCTTTACCACCAGTGCTACCTGGGACACTCAAGTGCAATTAGCATTTTACTTGGCTCAGAATAGGGCACAAAGGAGATGAACTTGAATTTCAGTTTTACTTTTATTTTCTTGGGCTACCCAGCATGTAAGATTTTAGTACACTGACCAGGGCTTGAACCCATCCCTCCTGTAATGGAAGCACTAGACTTCCACAGAAGTTCCTGAGCTTCAGTTTTAAGTATTAACGTAAAGCTTCTACTATTAACGAGACGTGAGCTGGTCATTAGAAGAAGAAACATGATTTAGCATCTGCAGTGCTCCAGTCTCTGCTCCAGTTGCTGCTGCTGCTACTATGGAGAAAGCAGATAATTCCCTCACCCCCACAAAGGCTGTAGCCTAGCCAGCACGATAAACATTAAACAGATGATGGCATAAAAGTAGGCAATTACCAAGGTGCAAAGAACCAAGTCTTATAGGAATGTAAAACAGGTGCATCTGACCTAGTCGGCAGGGGGGTGGCGGGGGTCCAGCAAGGCATGAAAGTGGAAATGACAGTGTTAGCAAAAGGAGGGTGGCTAAGCATTCCAGGTGAAAGACGTGACATTTGTATGGGCCCCTAAGTGGGAAAGAGCCTGCTCAATTCACACGACTGAGAAAATCCCAGTTTCGTCAAAGGGTAGGAAGAGTGGATGGGGAAAAGGAAGCTGGAGAAGCTGCCTGTTGGGCAGTAAGAAGTATTAAAAGATTTTAAATAGGAAAGAGACATCAGATGTGCAGTTTTTAAAAGGTCATATGACTGAAATGGGGAGGTCGGTTTGAGGAGGTGAGGGAGTTTGAGGAGTTTGAGGAGGTGAGGGGGAGAGACCAGTGGGGAAATTCTGATGCTGTTTTAGTCAAATAGCGATTGCAACCTGGCCTAGTGTGGCAGGAAGTGTGAATTTATTGGTTAGGTGTGTGAGAGGGAGGAGTCAAGGCTTCTCCCTTAAACAGGAAGATTGATGGTAATGCCATTTGCCAAGGTAGAGAACGTTACAGAAGGAGCAGTCTTGGAGGAAAGCTCCTATGTTCCTTTCAGGATATTTTGAGTGTGAAGCACTTGACAAATATTCAAGAGGAGCTGTTTAGAAAGCACTTAAATGTGAGGAGCTCAAAAGAAGGACTGTGGTTGTTCATGTAGATTCAAGTGTTAGCAGCACGCAGATTTAAGTGGAAACCACAGGGAGACCTTCTAAGGAGAAAGTGAAGTGGGAGAAGGGAAGATGTCCAGAGACAGAATGCTAGGGAGCCCTACCGTCATCACGCTGGCAGAGACTGGATATCAACAATCAGTAATGAAACCAGAGAAGAAACAGTTAGAGGTACCGAAGGAAAACCAGAAAGCCCAGTTCCCCTCCCCCGAGAAATGATTATGAAAGAGGAAGGTGTCCTTAGCATCGAGAGCTACTGAGAGGACAGGCAAGCAGAGAACTCAGAGTGTCCTTTGGGGACGAGAAGGTCACTGGTGCCCTTGGTGGGCTGAGTTTCTATGGCACCCTGAAGGCTGAGGCCAGATTGCAGGGAGTTGAAAAGTCTGTGAGGTAAGCAAATGGTGATGACGTCATCTACATGTCGGCACTTGCCAAGAGCATTTGCCAGCAACTGAACAACTCTCGGAGCATTTGCCATCCGTCTGTGCTGCTGCAGCTGCCCGCCTTCAACATCCCCTGAGGGGAATTCAGCGTGGACAGTGAGGCACTCCATGCTCCAGGGAATCCGGCAGAACGGGTCTTTGTATAGTTACAATTTTCAGGAACTGACTTCATGATCCCAATCCTTGCACATCTCCTCATATCTAAAAAAGCACTAAACCCCTTCACGGCGACATCAGCTCCTCGTGATAAGCAGAAAACTTTTGTAAAACAAGTGCTTGATTGCACTGAACTCCTCCTTCACCAAAATCTTATATATTGACCTTCCCCTGCTGCCTGTTTGGAGCAGTCTCTAAGAGCTATCTGAGGTGCTGTCTCCTGGACTGTGGTCCTCATTTTGCCCCAATAAAACTTAACTAGCAACCTTCACATTGTGCATCTTTCTGTCAACAATGATTATGCTAAAAATGTAACCCAGTTGATTGACTGGGCCCACACCAGGGGCCTAGTCTAGTGAAGACCCCATGTCTTTGCCAGGGAGGTTCTTTTTCCAGTCAGATTTGCATAGCCAATAATGGAATAATGCTGAGGCTGGACTAGCACAAGCTTTATTCAATGGCCAAAGAATGGAAAAGCTGGAACCTAGATCACAATATTGGCAGAGACACCAAATATATAGGAGAGATGAAGTAAAAGGGAAGGAATTGAAAAGTAGGCTGTTCATGACTTATCTAAGAATAGGGGTGTGGTTTGGACCTGGAACCGACATAGCTTTCTTTTTCGCTCCTCTTAGGAACTTATCCAGTTGTTGTCATGGCAATCATCAATGACCACAGTGCTGGTGGTCGTGTCATTGGGCATGCTAATGTATTACAAAGTGTTTGTAATAAGGCCCAAGATTATGGGAAGTCAAATCTTGCACCCTCTTGGGCCTACTTGGTTCCAACTTGTTCTTGTTTGTTTGGTTTTTTTTTCTCTTTGCAGCTTCCTTCTGAAACTTAGATGAGAGTAATCAGTTTCCATTTCAGGGAGAGGAGGGGTATGACTCTGGGGCAACAACCTTGGTAAGAAAAATATTTTCTAGAAATTTGGTGAGGAAGGGAAGGGAAGGTAGAAGGAGGGCTTTTTCAAAGGGGAAAAACATAAACAGTTTTAAATGCTGATACAACAGATTCAGTAGAATGAGAGAGATGTTGAAAATCTCAGCAAGGGAAAGGTCCCTAAGAAGGCCCCAAGGGATAGGGTTCAGAACACAAGAGGAAGGATGACCTCCCTGTGAGAAGGTCAAGGTGAGGCAGATTCAGGAATGTTTGTAGACTAGGTCGCCGGAAGTTGGTGTCTTTCCTGTGCAATGTCTGTGATTGCCTCTTACGTACAGAGGGCGTCACCTGCTGACAATGAGTGACGACGATGTGAATTCAGAGGGAAGACCTGACGTAGTCAAAGTGCTACCCAAGCAAGATGAAGGCCTGAACAAGGCCGGTGACCACCGACTCATAGTGACACAGGTAGCAGAAGGTATGTGGTTTCTGCAAGTTATGTTCATGATGCAGAGTTACTCAAGACAGTGAACAGTTGGGATCACTCACTTGCACATTTCTATTGTATATCTGCTATGTGCAGACCTCCTGCTATGCACTGGGTTCTGCTGGGCAGATGTTGTTCAAGAAAGACTTGGACAAGTAATTTTGGATATTAATAAGAGCGTGGTTTAGATGATGGAGCACTGAATCTTAGCTCTGTAAGGGAGGAAAGACTTTTCCTCAGGCCTCTTAGATCCTGTGACTGGGCCTGAGAATTAAGCTAACAAAAGACAGATTAAGGGAAAAGAGCATACACGTTTATCTGGTGGTGCTATTTTCATGTGACACAGGAGCCTTCCTAGAAAAGAACTGAAGACCCCAAGAAGCAGATACTTATGTACTGTATCAATAAAGAACAATGCATTGTACAAATGTAACAAGGCAAGGGAAGAAGGGTTTGGGGTGAGGGGCAGGAGACTGAGGGCAAATGATTAGGAAATAAATGGGGGGGGGAGGGAATTGATACAAGATGCAGGTTATTTTACTAGGTCTGTTTGTATGGATTCATCTCGTTTCCTGTGATAAGAATGTTTCTCTCTTCATGGTACAGTGAGGGCATCTTTCTCACTGGAAATTTATGTCCTGCTTTTAGATACAAAGTGGGAGTGCAGAGAGCCCTTCCCCCATCTGCTGTTTCTTAAGTGCCTTGGGCTCAAAATAATCAATATATCAATGTGGCATATTTTGGGGTGGCAGGTTCTGATCCCCTTCAGCTAGATAGGGAGGAGAGAGAAGGAGAGAGGATGGGCGAGTATGGAGACAGCAGGGTGAGAAAGCCACTGGAGGTCTCCATGAAATAAAAGAATAGATGCCCTGAGGTGTCTGCTATAATACTAGGAGAAAAGGAAGTTGTGGCCAGAGATGAAAACTTCTGTATTACTGCTCTGAACTGTTGATGTGGCTCTAAGAATTGATGGCTGGGGTGAACAAACCATGTTGTCACAGCAACCAGAGTGATCTTTTTAAAATGCACATTTGAATGTGTCGTTTATGACCTTTGGGGTTTCCGTTGTGGCTCAGATGGTAAAGAATCTGCCTGCAATATGGGAGACCTGGGTTTGATCCCTGGCTCGGGAAGATCCCTTGGAGAAGGAAATGGTTACCCACTCCAGTATTCCTGCCTGGAAAATCCCATGGACAGATGAGCCTGGTGGTCTAGAGTCCATGGGGTCACAAAGAGCTGGACACAACTAACACTTTCACTTTGGTGGCCCTTAGGAAGAAAACTTAAAATTCTTAACATGGCCTGTGAGGCCCTGCTCACACTTCCAGCTTCACCTCTTTCCAGCCACTCTGGCCTTCTACCACGGGGCTTTGGAAAACGCTGTTTCCTTGATCTGAAATGTTATGCCCTCACTCAGCCCTCAAAAGCTTTATCAAGTTATACCCTCCTCAATCTTTCATACTTGGGTATCAGCTTAATGTCACCGCCTCAGAAATTTCCTTTGACCTCAGTTGAGTTCTGTGAACTTTCCCTTCATAGCGATTATTACAAGTTATCATATGTTTATGTGNTCAAACAAAATTTAAATTCGCAATTTCACCTTGTATGGTTTTTCTTTAAGTAGACAAAGGGGAAGAAAACTATTCATAGGAAGACAGAGGTGTTTGGAAAACAAAAGGTGAATAAATTTCTTTAGGTGTCTCAGGTAAATAGCTCTCTTCCTGGTATAAGCCCCCTTTCCACTGTAAATTTAAGCAGTTAAGAGAGAGTTAAAGAGCTTTCCAGAATCTGTTAGATTTGATTACCTTTACCTTGAAATAACCCTCAGGCTGAAAAGGCATGTTTTGGGATGAGAAATTCTGCTCCCCTTCAATACAAAATAATTTACATGGCCCCCCAAAGGACACTGAAAAGGGATAAATCCTTGGTCTCACTTAGTAACTTTTCACAGAAAAGACCCTGGAAAAGACCTGATGCTGGGAAAGGCAGAAAGCAAGAAGAGAAGAGGACAACAGAGGACAAGACAGTTAGATGGCCTCATCAACTCAGCGGACATGAGTCTGAGCAGCTCTGGGAGATGGTGACGGACAGGGAAGCCGGCCGTGCTGCAGCCCATGGGCTTGCAAAGAGATGGACATGACTGAGCAACTGAACAACTCTTTTAGCAATTCCCTTTCTCCCATCCCACTCACAACCCACAGAATACTGCTTTGCACCCATAGTTCCCAGGTCTGCTTAGGGACCCTGACTCTTTATAATGCAAATTTGGTAAACGCTGCTGTTCAAGTCTTACCCTTGCCTCTCCCTGACATTCCAGCTCAACCCCATCACAAAAGTTCAAAACCAGTCTGGCTGGGATTTGCTCTCCACAAATGGGAGGTGGGGCTGAGGGTGGGGTCGAGTGTCAAACATTGGAGGAAATCAAGTTACATCTTGTTGGAAAGCTAGGTGACTGTTTTGTTGTTCTTTAGTCTCTAAGTCCTGTCCCACTCTTTTGCAACTCCACGGAGGTTACTGAAGGAGCGACAGTCATGTGCTTGCACTCAGCCCCCACCTGCTTCTTTTCTGGGAGCCCAAAGAGATGCTGGATGCCCCAGTGTGCAGCCCACCGCCTCTGCAGCCCCTTCCTCCAGCCAGTGCCCAGGTCCTGTCCTCATCTGAAAACACCTGGGGCCAGATTTCTCTATTCCCACAAAGTGAGGAACTTTCCTAGGATCCACACAACCTCACAACCTGCTCAACAGTTTCCTCCAAGATGACGGTCATTGGCAGCCCTGCTGCTGCTGCTGCTGCTAAGTCGCTTCAGTCGTGTCCGACTCTGTGCGACCCCGTAGACGGCAGCCCACAAGGCTCCTGCGTCAAGAATAACAAAACAAAGGGAGAGGCAGCCACTAGATGGCCCCCTTTGCCTTCTCCACAGCAATGCCGGGCTCAACTACCTCCCAAAGTCTGACATTCGTTCATCTCCGACTGGGGACTGGCTTCCTCTTTGGAAGCAAGTGTTAACTACAAATCGGCACTTGCCGTCTCCCTCTACAAGGATTAAATCATGTGCTGCTGCAGCTGCTGACTGTCAACACCCACTGAAAGGAGTTTAAGGTGGGGAGCAGAAATGAGCCCTTTTTGCTGAGGGGGAGAGGGGTGGAGTGGGGGAACTGGCAGGAGAGGTCTTCATGTATGTAGATATTTTTAGGACCTGGTTTTATGTGCCCAATTCTTGTATCTCCTCATATCTAGAAAATCACTAAAGTTCTTTATGGTGACGACTGTTCCTCAGGACTAGCAACAGCTTCAGGAGACTAGCAGAAACCTTCTAGAGAAGGTGCGCTTGATTGCATGTATTCCCCCTTCGCCAAAATTATATATTTAATGACCTTCCCTCCTGCTTCTTTGAACCAGTTTCTCAGAGCTATCTGAAGTGAAGCACTGACTCCTGGCTGCAGTCCTCATTCTGCCCCAAATAAAACTTAACTCACAGCCCTCACGTTGTGCATTTTTTTAAGCTGAGACAAGTTAAGGGACAAGTTGTGAACCCTGGACTGGCTCCACAAGAGGTGGCCCAGGAGGAGTCTGAAGAATTCCCTGAATCCACCCGCAGGGACTTTACATGCAGATACTTATCTTTGGGGGATCAACTTAGCCTAGCATCACTACCAGGTCCCCATAGCGGGGAGTGGGCATCAAAATTTGTGTTGTCTGCACCTTTCCAGGTTACCAGATTCTAGTGAAGGGAACAGAATCCTAGGGGGCTCTTCTGAGTACACTTCCTTTCTGTGTCTCCCATTTCATGTTTGTAGGAAACAGGCTTCATTCAGCCTTCTAGACCATCCCTGAGTCCCAAAGGGCTGATTCAAATGGTTGGTAATCAGGAAAGGGAGAGAATATGGAAACAAAAGGGGAATGTTACCCAAAACTCGACTTCTCTATACTCCAGTGCTGAATCGTATCCTGGAGACGGAAGTAGAAACGAACAGCTTTCTTGCTTTGCCAGGCAAAGGGAGACACCAGGCTTCTGCCTTGAAAACCTATGTGTCTCAACCCCAGAGAAGCTGATGAGTATTTTTATACCAGGTTGGGTCTGTGAAGATTGGGGTTTGCGCAGGGTTTGACCCCCGTTAATCTTGGCTCAGCTGGTCAGGTGGTGAGCTTCTCTGGTTCCTTCCGCCTTTGCCTCAAGTGGTTTCTTTGCTGATCCTCCCTCGATTAGCAACCATTCCAAGGCACCATTTGGAACTCAGGGAAGGTCACAGAGGCTGGAGTCTTGCCTACAAGAAATGGGGCCCAGAAAGTCTCCATCCTTGTTTCCTACAAACATGAAATGGGAGACACAGAAAGGAAATGCACTCAGAAGAGCCCCCTGGGATTCTGTTCCCGTCACTAGAATCTGGTAACCTGGAAAGGTGCAGACAACACAAAGTCTTTTAGTTTGATGCCCACTCCCCGCTAGGGGGAGCTGGGAGTGATGCTAGGACTCTATCCTTAGGACTGGGTTTCAGGAACAGTTAAGGAATAATCATGTAGCCCTAGGGCAAAGTTCCAGTTCCTCCTCAGGGCACAAGCACAGTAACGTCTTTAAGCTCTTCTGCAGAAAGTAAGGGCCCCACTCAAGTAGAGGATGGTAATCTCATGCTGAAGCACAAGATTCCTGGAGTACCACTGTTGTGCCCAAGTCGCGAGATCTTCCAATGACCACCAAGGAGCCGGTATCCGATGCAAAAGCAAGAGAGTTTTTATTACCAAGCTCGAGCTGGGGCTCCCACCGTTACCGATGCAGCGGCTAAGGAGAGGAGCCCCGAGTTTTGGGTTACACTGCTTATATAGGGAATATTCAGGTGAAAGGGTAACAAAGGGGGTGTTCAGGCTGAAGGACTACTGATTGGTTACCCTCTTCTATAGGGTTGTGTGTGGATTTCTGATTGGTTTTTTTACTTCCACGGTAAATCATTACTTCCAAGGTAAATCACAAATTCTTGAACTTAAAGTCAGGAGGTTTAACCTAAGGGCTGATTGGCTCGTGCACGGTGGGGCAAGTTTAGGCAATATCCGAAGTCTAAGTCTGTTTGCCTGGAACCTTTACAAAATGGAGCTCTTTTACAAGATGGAGTAGCTTAGGCTCTTCACCACCCTGTTACCTCACCACCAACCAATCAGAAGAAAGCCACACACCTGCAGCTCTCACCCCAACTTTTGCCTATAAAAACTCTTCCCTGGAAATCCTAAGGGCGTTTGGGGTTTTTGAGCACGAGCCACCATTCTCCTTGCATGGCCCCACAGTGAAACTTCCTCTACCCCTAACTCCAGCCTTTTGGTTTGTTTGATCTCACTGTGCACCAGGCACATGAACTTGTGTTCAGTAATGGTGCCCACTGTACACTGAGCAATTTTAAGCTGGAGGTAATTAATACGTTCAGTCATGTCTGACTCTTTTCCACTGTTACAGTTCATGGAATTCTCCAGGCCAGAATACTGGAGGGGGTAGCCTTTCCTTTCTCCAGGGGATCTTCCCAACCCGGGGATCAAACCCAGGTCTCCCACATTGCAGGTGGATTCTTTACCAGCTGAACCACCAGGGAGGCCCAATTAATACGGTGATTTCCTCGATTCTGGCAGAACAGTGATCCCCTTGATTCTTGCCCTCTCAAGGGAAAGAATTCAGTCGAGCAGCATAGAGAAGTTTTAAGTAACAAGAATTTTACCAAGCACAGCGAAAACACACTCCCAGGAAAGGATGAGAGAGGGCTCTAGGAAGCCAGCAGCAGCCCTGCGAAGAGGTGGTGCTGGGTTTTTTAGAGTCGTTGCTGTTGCCTGTATCCTGCATCATTTTGAAACCATTCACCCCCGATTGAGACTTGAACCCATGTGCCAGGACTCAGCCAAAACCCAGGCTGGGACTCAAACCAGCATGTCCAGGACTCAAACCTGGTCAAAACTGGGCTTGGACTCACACCCACGTGGTCAGGACTTGATCCCAGCCGAAACCCGCTCTCTTTCAACGGAGACCACAAACCTGGTTTCGGGACCTAAAGAAGCTCTTGTTCTTGATGTCTCATTGCAGGAAGAATTCAGTGAGAGACAAAGTGATAGGTAAGAAGTTAATTTACTTAGAAACACACTCCACAGATACGAATGTGGGCTATCCTAGAGAGTGAGTGGCCTCAAAATGTGGAGTGGTTAACTTTTATGGGCTCGGTAATTTCATAGGCTAATGAGTGGAACGATTATTTCAACCATTTTGGAGAAGGAATGGAGATTTCTAGGAACTGGGCCACCTCCCACTGTTTGGTCTTTGATGGTGGACCTTGGAACTGTCATGGTGCCTCTGGATGTGTCATTTAGCTTGTTGATGTGTTACAATGAACATACAGTGAGGATCAAGGTCTAGTTGAGGTTGACTTGCCTGCCATCTTGGCCCCATTTGATTCTAACCAGTTTATGTTGGGTCCTCAGGCTATCTCATTCTTTCTAAGATTGTGTCCCGTCCCCTTCTCTCCTGTTTCAGCATCACGTGGCCAAAATATCAGAGCTTTAGCTTCAGCAAGAGTCCTTTCAATGAATGAAATTACCCAGCCTATAAAAGCTAACCACACATTTTGAGGCTGCACTCACCTTCTGTAATGGCTCACACTCTTGTCTATGGAGTATATATCTCCCAAGGCTGCCCTTGACTTCTGCAACGGCCCACACTCTGTAGAGTGTGTTTGTTTCTCTCCAAAAGAAAGAAAGAAAGAAAACACTTCTTACCTATCACTTTGTTTCTCAATGAATTCTTTCTGCAATGAGACATCAAGAACCTGAGTCACACTAGGTCCTAAAACCAGGTGTGTGATCTCAGTTGGAAGATCATGGATTTGGGCCAGGTTTGAGGCCCAACCACATGGGTTCAAGTCCCAAGCAGGTTTTTGCCTGGGTTCAAGTCCTGACACGTGGATTCAAGCCTCAGTCTGAGGTGAATGGTTTCAGTGTGAAGAGCCGACTCACTGGAAAAGACCTTAATGTTGGGAAAGATTGATGGCAAAAGGAGAAGGGGGAGGCAGAGGATGAGACGGTTGAATAGCATCACCATCTCACTGGACATGAATCTGAGCAAACTCTGGGAGATGGTGGAGGAAGAGGAACCTGTGTGCTATAGTCCATGGGGTCACAAGGAGCCAGACACAACTTAGTGACTGAACAGCAACAAAAATCCCACAGGCTCATGAGTGGGAGGATTATTTCAACTATTTTGGGGACAGGGTGCAACCTCCAGGAACTGGGTCACCAGCTACTCTGGTCTGTGATAGTTGACCTTGGAACTGTCATGGGTGTGTCATTTCGCTTGCTGACATGTTACAATGAAGGCCTCTGGGTGTGTCATTTCGCTTGCTGACATGTTACAATGAAGGCTTCCCAGGTGGCTCAGTAATAAAGAATGTGCCTGCCAATACAGGAGATGTAGGAGACAGGGGTTTGATCCCTGGGTCGGGAAGGTGTATCCATTTATGTTGTGTCTTAAGGTTAAGCCATTCTTTCAAATGTAGTACCCTGTGCCCCTCCCTCCTTGTGTCATTTCTTGCTCCGATTTTAGTCCCTTATTCTTAAGGGAAGGAAAAAGGCACTGGTCCACCTTCTGTAACTGCTTCAAGGCTGAGTAGGGGCATTGACCCTGCCTGTCAGGTAGTAAATATCTCTGGATGCCTGATCTCACAGCCTCAGGGACAAGACAGCTTGTGGCTTTAAGTCAAAATGAGCTGGAGCACTCCCCATAATCATCTTGATATGGAACTGTTGTAAATGCTTCACAGCTTTCTTTATGAATCTTGATAATGAAGCACTTTTTCTAAGCACCAGAGTATAAAAATATCTATAAATGACAAAAGACTTAAAACACAGAGTTAAACATCTGCTGCTGCTGCTGCTGCTGCTAAGTCACTTCAGTCATGTCCGACTCTGTGTGACCCCNGTGCATTTTTTTAAGCTGAGACAAGTTAAGGGACAAGTTGTGAACCCTGGACTGGCTCCACAAGAGGTGGCCCAGGAGGAGTCTGAAGAATTCCCTGAATCCACCCGCAGGGACTTTACATGCAAATACTTATCTTTGGGGGATCAACTTAGCCTAGCATCACTACCAGGTCCCCATAGCGGGGAGTGGGCATCAAAATTTGTGTTGTCTGCACCTTTCCAGGTTACCAGATTCTAGTGAAGGGAACAGAATCCTAGGGGGCTCTTCTGAGTACACTTCCTTTCTGTGTCTCCCATTTCATGTTTGTAGGAAACAGGCTTCATTCAGCCTCCTAGACCATCCCTGAGTCCCAAAGGGCTGATTCAAATGGTTGGTAATCAGGAAAGGGAGAGAATATGGAAACAAAAGGGGAATGTTACCCAAAACTCGACTTCTCTATACTCCAGTGCTGAATCGTATCCTGGAGACGGAAGTAGAAACGAACAGCTTTCTTGCTTTGCCAGGCAAAGGGAGACACCAGGCTTCTGCCTTGAAAACCTATGTGTCTCAACCCCAGAGAAGCTGATGAGTATTTTTATACCAGGTTGGGTCTGTGAAGATTGGGGTTTGCGCAGGGTTTGACCCCCGTTAATCTTGGCTCAGCTGGTCAGGTGGTGAGCTTCTCTGGTTCCTTCCGCCTTTGCCTCAAGTGGTTTCTTTGCTGATCCTCCCTCGATTAGCAACCATTCCAAGGCACCATTTGGAACTCAGGGAAGGTCACAGAGGCTGGAGTCTTGCCTACAAGAAATGGGGCCCAGAAAGTCTCCATCCTTGTTTCCTACAAACATGAAATGGGAGACACAGAAAGGAAATGCACTCAGAAGAGCCCCCTGGGATTCTGTTCCCGTCACTAGAATCTGGTAACCTGGAAAGGTGCAGACAACACAAAGTCTTTTAGTTTGATGCCCACTCCCCGCTAGGGGGAGCTGGGAGTGATGCTAGGACTCTATCCTTAGGACTGGGTTTCAGGAACAGTTAAGGAATAATCATGTAGCCCTAGGGCAAAGTTCCAGTTCCTCCTCAGGGCACAAGCATAGTAACGTCTTTAAGCTCTTCTGCAGAAAGTAAGGGCCCCACTCAAGTAGAGGATGGTAATCTCATGCTGAAGCACAAGATTCCTGGAGTACCACTGTTGTGCCCAAGTCGCGAGATCTTCCAATGACCACCAAGGAGCCGGTATCCGATGCAAAAGCAAGAGAGTTTTTATTACCAAGCTCGAGCTGGGGCTCCCACCGTTACCGACACAGCGGCTAAGGAGAGGAGCCCCGAGTTTTGGGTTACACTGCTTATATAGGGAATATTCAGGTGAAAGGGTAACAAAGGGGGTGTTCAGGCTGAAGGACTACTGATTGGTTACCCTCTTCTATAGGGTTGTGTGTGGATTTCTGATTGGTTTTTTTACTTCCACGGTAAATCATTACTTCCAAGGTAAATCACAAATTCTTGAACTTAAAGTCAGGAGGTTTAACCTAAGGGCTGATTGGCTCGTGCACGGTGGGGCAAGTTTAGGCAATATCCGAAGTCTAAGTCTGTTTGCCTGGAACCTTTACAAAATGGAGCTCTTTTACAAGATGGAGTAGCTTAGGCTCTTCACCACCCTGTTACCTCACCACCAACCAATCAGAAGAAAGCCACACACCTGCAGCTCTCACCCCAACTTTTGCCTATAAAAACTCTTCCCTGGAAATCCTAAGGGCGTTTGGGGTTTTTGAGCACGAGCCACCATTCTCCTTGCATGGCCCCACAGTGAAACTTCCTCTACCCCTAACTCCAGCCTTTTGGTTTGTTTGATCTCACTGTGCACCAGGCACATGAACTTGTGTTCAGTAATGGTGCCCACTGTACACTGAGCAATTTTAAGCTGGAGGTAATTAATACGTTCAGTCATGTCTGACTCTTTGCCACTGTTACAGTTCATGGAATTCTCCAGGCCAGAATACTGGAGGGGGTAGCCTTTCCTTTCTCCAGGGGATCTTCCCAACCCGGGGATCAAACCCAGGTCTCCCACATTGCAGGTGGATTCTTTACCAGCTGAACCACCAGGGAGGCCCAATTAATACGATGATTTCCTCGATTCTGGCAGAACAGTGATCCCCTTGATTCTTGCCCTCTCAAGGGAAAGAATTCAGTCGAGCAGCATAGAGAAGTTTTAAGTAACAAGAATTTTACCAAGCACAGCGAAAACACACTCCCAGGAAAGGATGAGAGAGGGCTCTAGGAAGCCAGCAGCAGCCCTGCGAAGAGGTGGTGCTGGGTTTTTTAGAGTCGTTGCTGTTGCCTGTATCCTGCATCATTTTGAAACCATTCACCCCCGATTGAGACTTGAACCCATGTGCCAGGACTCAGCCAAAACCCAGGCTGGGACTCAAACCAGCATGTCCAGGACTCAAACCTGGTCAAAACTGGGCTTGGACTCACACCCACGTGGTCAGGACTTGATCCCAGCCGAAACCCGCTCTCTTTCAACGGAGACCACAAACCTGGTTTCGGGACCTAAAGAAGCTCTTGTTCTTGATGTCTCATTGCAGGAAGAATTCAGTGAGAGACAAAGTGATAGGTAAGAAGTTAATTTACTTAGAAACACACTCCACAGATACGAATGTGGGCTATCCTAGAGAGTGAGTGGCCTCAAAATGTGGAGTGGTTAACTTTTATGGGCTCGGTAATTTCATAGGCTAATGAGTGGAACGATTATTTCAACCATTTTGGAGAAGGAATGGAGATTTCTAGGAACTGGGCCACCTCCCACTGTTTGGTCTTTGATGGTGGACCTTGGAACTGTCATGGTGCCTCTGGATGTGTCATTTAGCTTGTTGATGTGTTACAATGAACATACAGTGAGGATCAAGGTCTAGTTGAGGTTGACTTGCCTGCCATCTTGGCCCCATTTGATTCTAACCAGTTTATGTTGGGTCCTCAGGCTATCTCATTCTTTCTAAGATTGTGTCCCGTCCCCTTCTCTCCTGTTTCAGCATCACGTGGCCAAAATATCAGAGCTTTAGCTTCAGCAAGAGTCCTTTCAATGAATGAAATTACCCAGCCTATAAAAGCTAACCACACATTTTGAGGCTGCACTCACCTTCTGTAATGGCTCACACTCTTGTCTATGGAGTATATATCTCCCAAGGCTGCCCTTGACTTCTGCAACGGCCCACACTCTGTAGAGTGTGTTTGTTTCTCTCCAAAAGAAAGAAAGAAAGAAAGAAAACACTTCTTACCTATCACTTTGTTTCTCAATGAATTCTTTCTGCAATGAGACATCAAGAACCTGAGTCACACTAGGTCCTAAAACCAGGTGTGTGATCTCAGTTGGAAGATCATGGATTTGGGCCAGGTTTGAGGCCCAACCACATGGGTTCAAGTCCCAAGCAGGTTTTTGCCTGGGTTCAAGTCCTGACACGTGGATTCAAGCCTCAGTCTGAGGTGAATGGTTTCAGTGTGAAGAGCCGACTCACTGGAAAAGACCTTAATGTTGGGAAAGATTGATGGCAAAAGGAGAAGGGGGAGGCAGAGGATGAGACGGTTGAATAGCATCACCATCTCACTGGACATGAATCTGAGCAAACTCTGGGAGATGGTGGAGGAAGAGGAACCTGTGTGCTATAGTCCATGGGGTCACAAGGAGCCAGACACAACTTAGTGACTGAACAGCAACAAAAATCCCACAGGCTCATGAGTGGGAGGATTATTTCAACTATTTTGGGGACAGGGTGCAACCTCCAGGAACTGGGTCACCAGCTACTCTGGTCTGTGATAGTTGACCTTGGAACTGTCATGGGTGTGTCATTTCGCTTGCTGACATGTTACAATGAAGGCCTCTGGGTGTGTCATTTCGCTTGCTGACATGTTACAATGAAGGCTTCCCAGGTGGCTCAGTAATAAAGAATGTGCCTGCCAATACAGGAGATGTAGGAGACAGGGGTTTGATCCCTGGGTCGGGAAGGTGTATCCATTTATGTTGTGTCTTAAGGTTAAGCCATTCTTTCAAATGTAGTACCCTGTGCCCCTCCCTCCTTGTGTCATTTCTTGCTCCGATTTTAGTCCCTTATTCTTAAGGGAAGGAAAAAGGCACTGGTCCACCTTCTGTAACTGCTTCAAGGCTGAGTAGGGGCATTGACCCTGCCTGTCAGGTAGTAAATATCTCTGGATGCCTGATCTCACAGCCTCAGGGACAAGACAGCTTGTGGCTTTAAGTCAAAATGAGCTGGAGCACTCCCCATAATCATCTTGATATGGAACTGTTGTAAATGCTTCACAGCTTTCTTTATGAATCTTGATAATGAAGCACTTTTTCTAAGCACCAGAGTATAAAAATATCTATAAATGACAAAAGACTTAAAACACAGAGTTAAACATCTGCTGCTGCTGCTGCTGCTGCTAAGTCACTTCAGTCATGTCCGACTCTGTGTGACCCCATAGACGGCAGCCCACCAGGCTCCCCCATCCCTGGGATTCTCTAGGCAAGAATACTGGAGTGGGTTGTCATTTCCTTCTCCAATGCATGAAAGAGAAAAGTGAAAGTGAAGTTGCTCAGTCTGTCCGACTGTTAGCGACCCCATGGACTGCAGCCCACCAGGCTACTCCGTCCATTGGATTTTCCAGGCAAGAGTACTGGGGTGGGGTGCCATTGCCTTCCCCAGTTAAACATCTGATTACAGTATAATTGATAAAGAGTCCTGACTGCTGTTGTAACACACAATCTTTTAAGATAACTAGAACTATCACATTATACCAGGACATATCCCAATTTTAGAAACTTTCTATAATTTTTAGAATGTCTGTATTAATCAAACCAACAAGCTTAAGCCACCTTCAATACCAGATATTAGTTTTGTTTCGAATATTTTCCAGCTAACATGAACTTGAAATTCATTCTGGCCAGATTATTTTGTATTTCTGAGTATTATGTAAGTGCTTAATTTCCTTTAAGTCAATTGAATATGGCTCTTTTATGAAGTAACTTTTGGCAATACCATCATCTATAACACTTATAGACACACATGAACACACAAACAAACACAGAAACCTGTCTAAAATTTCAGCCATCATCTTAGACCCAAACCATTTTCCCAAAATACTTTTCAAACCTAGGAGAGGGTCATTTAGAGCGTCTATCTGTTTGTGCATGTGACTCAGTAATTGAGATACACTAACGGAATTACCTGGAATAAAAACACAATATTCTATCTTAATGGTAGCACAGGTTACCCGCCCTACTCCCCCACCCCACCATGAAGCTGTGATAATGTCCAAGGCCATTCTATTTTGTAGGATAGCTTTCCTCATTAGAGGTCCAAATTCGTTTTTTTGTGTTTTTTTTTTCCAAATTCTTAAATAGATGTGCAACAGGCTGGTATGTAGGTCCTAAACATTGAGTTAACACACCAAGGGCCATACCTCCTCCTTCAGTACCAAAGAGAAAAAATGTTTTTTCTAAATTAGGCAACCTCAGAGCAAGGGGGGTCTAATAATTTTTTTAGAATTTGGAAGACCTGTTCTTCTGTATCCCCCCAGTTTAATGGTCCAGTTTCTGCATTTTGTTTTAGGAGCTCATATAATGGTTTTGCATCTAGCCCATAACCAGGAATCCAACCCAGCAATATCCAATTACCCCCAAGAAGGTCTTAAACTGTTTTACTGTTTTTTGGAGACTTTAATCTTTGAATTAACACTATTCTATCAGCAGATATAGACCTCTTCCCTGGGATAAGCATGCATCCCAGATAACAAAACTTGTTTAGAAATTTGCACCTTAACTTTGGCCACCCTATTACCCTTTTTTCACAAATGAGTTAGGATCTTAACAGTATTCTCATTTGATGCCTTCTTAGGGAAAACTTGCTATTAAAATACCATCTACATATTGCAGAATAGCTCCATTTGTTTCCTTTAATTCTCAGTCATGGGACAAGAATTCCCAGTTCTTATGCCAAGGCAGTCCCCAAAATATGTGGGCTACCTTAAATCCTCGGGAAAGCCGAGTCTAAGTATATTGTCCAGTTTCTTTTGTATCTGAATCTGTCCACTTGGGGGCATAAGAAACTGAGATTCTTTGGCAGATGGAATGTAGAAAAAGGTATCCTTTAAATCTGATACGGTAAGCCAGTTGGCTTCCTCTGGGATCTGAGTCAGAATAGTATAAGACTTAGGCACAATAGGCTAGATGGTTTCCCTGCTTCATTAAGAGCCTTTAGATCCTATGCAAATCAATATTCTCCAGTGGGTGTAAGAATGGGTAATATCAGCATATTATATCAGAGACTGAGGTACCAATAAACCATGCAAAAGGTATTTTTTAACTGAGAGAGAGATTCCTTTCTGTGCCTCTGATTTTAGAAGGTTCTGCTTTTCGCAGAGAAATTCCCACCCAGGTGGAATAACCACTCTTTGGATATCTTTGGATAATAACCACTTAATAACCACTCTTTGGATATCTTTGGCCAAGCCTGGACCCTCTATATTCTATACTCCAGAGTCTAAAAAGGCTTCTATCTCAGCTTCAATCTGTTCCTTCCTACTTTCTGTAGAACCATTTGGCAATAAGGGTGGTTCCTTTGTCCCTCAAGAAACAGAGAAACCCCTAACTTAGTTAATAAATCACTTCCTATTAAAGGGATGAGACAACCAGGCACAAACAGAAAGGAGTGTGAAACAGCTGGCCATTGATGTTGCACGAAAGGGTCTCCAAGAAACTGTGCCCCTGTTTCTTCCCTGACAACCCCATTACATTCTTAATAACCACTCTTTGGATATCTTTGGCCAAGCCTGGACCCTCTATATTCTATACTCCAGAGTCTAAAAAGGCTTCTATCTCAGCTTCAATCTGTTCCTTCCTACTTTCTGTAGAACCATTTGGCAATAAGGGTGGTTCCTTTGTCCCTCAAGAAACAGAGAAACCCCTAACTTAGTTAATAAATCACTTCCTATTAAAGGGATGAGACAACCAGGCACAAACAGAAAGGAGTGTGAAACAGCTGGCCATTGATGTTGCACGAAAGGGTCTCCAAGAAACTGTGCCCCTGTTTCTTCCCTGACAACCCCATTACATATCCCTTATGATTGCTAAGGTCTCCAATTCTTTGGGTTTTGACCGAGAAGTTTGCACCAGTGTCTGTATGAAATTCTATCAAGAGGCCCACTGCATCAAATGACCACCCGAGCTCATGGTAACTCTGGTAGAGTCACTTTCAGCCTCAGGCTCCATAGGTCTTCTGATTGCAAAACCATCAGTGGCTGAGGGGCCTCCATTGCTCTCTGGCATCTGGAGCATTCCTTATGCCGATGCCCTGGCTATTTGCAAAGGGCACATCAACCGTAATCCTTCCCCCACTGCCCCTTTTGTCCACACAGGTACACTGAGGTTGTATGGATACCCACGGACCTTGTGGTCTGCCAGAGTCAGATTGGCCCAGAAAAACCAGACTCTCTGTTAGCGGTCTCTGAGCAGACAAAGCCATTGCAATCATTTGGGTCTTTTGCATATTTCTCAGGGTACATTCAGCCTTTTGGCCATGTCCTTAGTACTGAAAACCAAATAAGTCAATTGGAGCAAATTGCTCATTGGAATCTGAGGATCAGCAGTTGCTTTCTGAATTTTGTGCCTGATTCTGGGGCAGACTGAGCTGTCCCTCAGGGCAGAAGGGATCCGTGTTTGCATATTTCCTAAAAGCCTCACTAATCTCTTTTAGAACACTGTAGGATTTTCATCCTGTTCTTGTTCAACCTTTCACCTTATCACAATTAACAGATTTTACTGTAAGCTTCTTCATGCTGCTGCTACTGCTGCTAAGTCAGTCGTGTTAGACTCTGTGCGACCCCATCGATGGCAGCCCACTAGGCTCCTCTGTCCCTGGGACTCTCCAGGCAAGAACACTGGAGTGGGTTGCCATTTCCTTCTCCAATGCATGAAAGTGAAAAGTGAAAGTGAAATCGCTCAGTCATGCCCAACTCTTAGCGACCCCATGGACTGAAGCCTACAGGCTCCTCCATCCATGGGATTTTCCAGGCAAGAGTACTGGAGTGGGGTGCCATGGCCTTCTGCACACCCTCTATTAAACTGTTAATCATAGGGTCTCATCTGTCTCTATCAATTGAATTAAGCTGGTAATTCCATTGCAGATTTGCCTCAAGGACAACATCATTCCCCACTCGGAGCACGGCATAGTCCTGTTTGGCCAGTATTATACACTGCTTTTCCTCAGGAGTGCAGCAGTGGGACAGTAATCAGTAAGAACTATAAGTCCCCTCAGATGAGATCAAGAGATCTCACTAGTTGGGTAAATCCCTTTGTAAAAAAGTTTAGGATCTTCAGAAAAACTTCCCGACTTGTCTTCTGCCATTCTTAGATCAGGCATTGAAAAAGGTACACGGACTCTTATTGTCCTCTGATTTGCATCCGGGCAAAACTTTAAGGGCTGTTTGTTGGTAACTTACACCAACTGCAAGTGCCAGCTGGGCTAAGGACGGGCCCCTTGGGTAACCCAAGGTACAAAGCGATTCCTGAATGTGGGTGGGGCCTTTTTTTTTTTTTTCATCCCCATGTGTGTTTCCCCTCAGGCCAGAGAAGGGGCTCCTGCCTGTGGGTATCCCTCTGAGCTACATACACCTTAAATCCCTTTGGGTCTCATTTAAATTTAAATACAAGGCCGTGAAAATTTTAAGTGTGGAAGCTCACTCCATTCAAATTTCTTTCTATAATATAAACTGCAATATAGTATCATAACTAAGGGAACCATTTAGTGGCCACTTTATTTTTATTTTTTTGCCTTCCTCCTTTAGTAGCCACTTTCTTTGGCTTCCTAATTTGTATCGTGGCCAAACATGATTACATAACCTAATAAGTTTTTTTTTTTCTTTTTAATCCTTGTAGTCTCACTCTTTACCAATCCCTGAGGATATGGCCCAGAGGGGTATTGGTTGAGACTGATGCAACTTGACCCATTTCAGACCCAAACCTGAAATGATGTCTCTAACTCCCATTCTATCCAAAATTTCACTCTTAAGTCAATACCACTGTGCAATTTGGTCAAGATTTACACTTATGATATTAGATGCTATCTTTTCCAAGATAGTCTCCCAACCGGGTGTAAGTGCCCAAAAAGTTGTTGCAAAGAAATAGCACAGCAGACATTCCAATGGTATTCATGAGCTGATGTTGGTTTAGCTATAAATTGGGAATAAAGGGTCAGCACTTGTAAGAGTCAGAGAGAGGTACAGTAAAAGCAATAAAAAGTACGATTTGGTGGTCACATAAGTCTTCTAGGGTTATCAGAAGAAAGAAAGAAATAGAGAGGGAATGAACAAGAATGTAAGAATGTAGGAGAAAGACCTCAGTCAAAGACTATAGAGATTAACAATTCTGTCCTGGACCTACCCCACCAATGACATCAGCAGAGCTTCCTCCCGCTGTGGGCTTGTGGAATCCCACACGCCTCTTAAGGACCAAGACCTAATTTTAAACCTTTTCTTGTCTCATCACTGTCCCTTTGTAGTCACTAACTGAAACCATTCACCTCAGATTGGGACTTGAACCCATGTGCTGGACTCAGCCAATACCCTGATTGGTATTTGGACATAGCCAAAACCCACGGTCTTTCAATTGAGGTCACACACCTAGTTTCAGGACCTAACGAACCTCAGGTTCTTAATGTCTCATCGCAGAAAGAATTTACTGAGAGACAAAGTGATAGGTAAGAAGTGGATTTATTCAGGGAGAAACAGACAGGCAGAATGGCCCACAGAAAGAATGTGGGCCATCTCAGAAATCAAGAGTGGCCTTGGGAAAAATACACTCCACAGACAAGAGGGTGGACTGTCCTAGAGGGTGAGTGCAGCCTCAAAAAATGTGTGGTTACCTTTTATGGCTTGGCTCAGCTGGTAAAGAATCCACCTGCAATGTGGGAGACCTGGGTTCGATCCCTGAGTTGGGAAGATCCCCTGGAGAAGGAAAAGGCTACCCACTCCAGTATTCTGGCTTGGAGAATTCCATGGACTGTATAGCTCATGGGGTCACAAAGAGTCAGACACAACTGAGCGACTTTCACTGTTAGCTTTTATGAACTCAGTAATTGTATAGGCTAATGAGTGGGAGGATTTTTTCAACTGTTTTGGGGAAGGGGTGGAGATCTCCAGGAACTGGGCCACCACCCACTTTTTGATCTTTGATGGTGGGTCTTGGAACTGTCATGGTGCCTCTGAGTGTGTCATTTAGGTTGCCGATGTGTTATAATGAGTGTATACTGAGCATCAAGGTCAAGCTGACGTGTCTGCCATCTTGGACCCATTGCTTCTAATCAGCTTATGTTGTGTCCTCAGGTTATGCCATTCTTTCAAAGGTTGTGCCCTGTCCCCCTTCCTCCTGATTCAATTTGCCTGACGAGCTGATTGACAGCTTTAGGTTATATAACTTTTGTCCTAGTGCTCAGGCACTTACCCATGAGCCCCCGAGTGAAACCCATGATGGGGGAAGGGGGAACCAAAACCCTAATTTATTGCAAATATGGCCTAATGAACCCAAGGTCACTGTGAGTCACCTTTTAGGTCTTGGTGCTCCTGTGCCAACCTGTGCTGGAGTTTTATCTTGTTTGAAACTTAGAGCAAGGCTCTCTGGGTGTGCTCTGATTACCAGGGTCCACATAGGGGAGGGAAATAGGACCCTTCTAGAATGAGGTGGGACCCACTCATGTCTGACTAGCTACCAAACAAGTAGAAGTGTAAATTCTGTAATTTATGTGAATTTTATAATTTTCCTTCCTCTCCCAAAAAATCAACTTTGTCTCCATTTGAAGTTTATTTCAGCATTTATGTTTTTTCTATTCTCATTTGAATTGGTTATAATATTTGCCTAATCCTACCATATGAGTAAAATAAATCTTTTACCTAACATCATTATTACATCTGTATGAGATTCATGGTTTTACCTCCTTGCAAAAATTATCTTTTAACAATGGTTAGAGGTAGATTCACTGTAATGTTAAAGAAATAAAGAAATCTGAGCTTCAGGTCCTCTTCCAATGTATTATTTTCTTAAAGAGACCTCCAGATTGCATAAACTTCAAGCCCACCAAACTTAGATTCACTACCATAAACTGCCAGCTCCCATTAAGCAGTTGAAATTTTATTAAAGTAAAGTCATAACTCTCATAGAAAATTCAAAATGAACACATGTTAACAATTAATTAGCTCATTAATTAATTCTGTGGAGCAAAAAATGCAATTTCTGGAGTCAGCTGCTTACTTTCTAGAGTGGAAATAGGTCCCTACCAAACAAAATTCATTTGCATTTCTCTGAACAGGGATTATTTGCATCACCCTCAGTTCAGTTCAGTTCAGTCGCTCATTCGTGTCCAACTCTTTGCGACCCCATGAATCGCAGCACGCCAGGCCTCCCTGTTCATTACCATCTCCCGGAGTTCACTCAGACTCACATCCATCAAGTCCGTGATGCCATCCAGCCATCTCATCCTCGGTCGTCCCCTTCTTCTCCTGCCCTCCAATCCCCACAGCATCAGAGTCTTTTCCAATGAGTCAGTTCTTCCCATGAGGTGGCCAAAGTACTGGACTTTCAGCTTTAGCATCATTCCTTCCAAAGAAATCCCAGGGCTGATCTCCTTCAGAATGGACTGGTTGAATCTCCTTGCAGTCCAAGGGACTCTCAAGAATCTTCTCCAACACCACAGTTCAAAAGCATCGATTCTTCAGCACTCAGCCTTCTTCACAGTCCAGCTCTCACATCCATACATGACCACAGGAAAAACCATAGCCTTGACTAGGCGGACCTTAGTCGGCAAAGTAATGTCTCTGCTTTTGAATATACTATCTAGGTTGCTCATAACTTTTCTTCCAAGTAGTAAGCACCTTTTAATTTCATGACTGCAGTCACCATTTGCAGTGATTTTGGAGCCCAAAAAAATAAAGTCTGACACTGTTTCCACTGTCTCCCCATCTATTTCCCATGAAGTGATTGGACAGGATGCCATGATCTTCGTTTTCTGAATGTTGAGCTTTAAGCCAACTTTTTTCTCTCCTTCTTCACTTTCATCAAGAGGCTTTTTAGCTCCTCTTCACTTTCTGCCATAAGGGTGGTGTCATCTGCATATCTGAGGTTATTGAGATTTCTCCCGGCAACCTTGATTCCAGCTTGTGTTTCTTCTAGTCCAGCATTTCTCATGATGTGCTCTGCATATAAGTTCCATGAATTAACTTTCCCCTGCGTGCTTAGTCACTCAGTTGTGTCTGACTCTTTGCAACCCCATGGACTATAGCCTCCAGGCTCCTCTGCATGGGGATTCTCCAGGCAAGAATACTGGAGTGGTTTGCCATGCCCTCCTCAGGGGATATTTCCAACCCAGGGATCAAACCCAGGTCTCCCACATTGCAGGTAGATATTCTTTACCATCTCAGTCACCAGGGAAGCTCAACTTTTCCCTGCTGCTGCTAAGTCACTTCAGTCGTGTCCGACTCTGTGTGACCCCATAGATGGCAGCCCACCAGGCTCCCCCATCCCTGGGATTCTCCAGGCAAGAACACTGGAGTGGGTTGCCATTAGATGTGTATAAGAGACAGAAACACAGATCNGCTGCTGCTGCTGCTGCTAAGTCACTTCAGTCATGTCCGACTCTGTGTGACCCCATAGACGGCAGCCCACCAGGCTCCCCCATCCCTGGGATTCTCCAGGCAAGAATACTGGAGTGGGTTGCCATTTCCTTCTCCAGTGCATGAAAGAGAAAAGTGAAAGTGAAGTCGCTCAGTCTGTCCGACTGTTAGCGACCCCATGGACTGCAGCCCACCAGGCTACTCCGTCCATTGGATTTTCCAGGCAAGAGTACTGGGGTGGGGTGCCATTGCTTTTCCCTACATAGTTGCAAAATAGTCAAAGATGATAAAGAGTGCAAACCCCTATAGAACCAGAAAACCCCAAGGAGGGTCCTCTGGTTTAGACAAATCTTGGTACTCCACTGAAAGGAGGCTCAGTGTTTGTCCTGTCTCTTATACACATCTTCATGTCCGACTCTGTGTGACCCCATAGACGGCAGCCCACCAGGCTCCCCCATCCCTGGGATTCTCCAGGCAAGAATACTGGAGTGGGTTGCCATTTCCTTCTCCAGTGCATGAAAGAGAAAAGTGAAAGTGAAGTCGCTCAGTCTGTCCGACTGTTAGCGACCCCATGGACTGCAGCCCACCAGGCTACTCCATCCATTGGATTTTCCAGGCAAGAGTACTGGGGTGGGGTGCCATTGCTCAGGAAGAAAAATGTATGCAAGATAATGCACAATAAACCCCAAGAAAATTCAAGGACATGCCAGTTTAGGGAAATTTCCAGATGTCTATTTCCAGGCATGGTGCAGCTGTAAAGGAATGACAATTGCTTCACTTTGTCTTACCAACCACAGAGAAAAGGTCAAATATTCAGTGGGCCTCTTTGATTTCGGGATGCGACATAATCATATTTGGATGTGTCACTCTATCTACCAAGTAACCTGTGCAACTGAAAGTAGAACCTAGAGTAGGTGCCCCAGGTGTTCCAGATTGCGTTACAAGAGCTCTGTCACTTGAGTCTTCAGAAGATCAAACAGTGCTTAAATGTCCCATGGGCCAGAGTGAAGTCACTCAGTCATGTCTGACTCTTTGCAACTCCATGGACTGCAACCTGCCGGGCTCCTCTGTCCATGGGATTCTCCAGGCAAGAATACTGGAGTAGGTTGCCATTTCCTTCTCCATGGGCCAGTGGAATGCTAAAGGGAGCCTGCTACAAACTCCATACAAGTGTTTCAGAGTTTCAGGTAATAAACACTCTCTTCAACAACTCTCCTTTTGAGACATAGCTATGGATTGTTGCAGGCTTTAGTAGAGACTGGAGAAGTCTGTCAATAAAGAGCCAGGAGCCAGGAACCTGAACTACACATATTACACTGAGCATCATCCATGGCCCTAAGCCATCTGGGCATGTGCAGCAGCAGAGTGGTATCTAATGGCACAATAAATTTGCATGAGCAGGTGACTGATATGTATCAGTTCAGTTCAGTTGCTCAGTCGTGTCCGACTCTTTGAGACCCCATGAATCGCAGCACGCCAGGNTGGCCCTAAGCCATCTGGGCATGTGCAGCAGCAGAGTGGTATCTAATGGCACAATAAATTTGCATGAGCAGGTGACTGATATGTATCAGTTCAGTTCAGTTGCTCAGTCGTGTCCGACTCTTTGAGACCCCATGAATCGCAGCACGCCAGGCCTCCCTGTCCATCACCATCTCCAGGAGTTCACTCAGACTCACGTCCATCGAGTCCGTGATGCCATCCAGCCATCTCATCCTCCATCATCCCCTTCTCCTCCTGCCCCCAATCCCTCGCAGTGTCAGAGTCTTTTCCAATGAGTCAACTCTTCACATGAGGTGGCCAAAGTGCTGGAGTTTCAGCTTTAGCATCATTCCTTCCAAAGAAATCCCAGGGCTGATCTCCTTCAGAATGGACTGGTTGGATCTCCTTGCAGTCCAAGGGACTCTCAAGAGTCTTCTCCAACACCCCAGTTCAAAAGCACTAATTCTTCAGCGCTCAGCTTTCTTCACAGTCCAACTCTCACAACCACACATGACCACAGGAAAAACCATAGCCTTGACTAGACGGACCTTAGTCGGCAAAGTAATGTCTCTGCTTTTGCATATGCTATCTAAGTTACTTAAACCTGATGCACGATTTCTCTCCCTTGACCCACATTTTTGGTCTCATGAGAAAGCTCCCTATGACAAGTTGACTGAAGAATAAAATGGCAACTGCTTTACCAACATTCTCTTCAAAGATATGGAAGATTTGTCCCTTTAGTGTGAAGTGACAATCATTAATAGGAAATAGAGAAGGATGCAGAAGTCTAGATAAGTGCCACAGATGTTCTAATACATAAGGTCAGCGTGGCAGTTGTACTTGTCTTGAGGGTACAATAAAGGGAGCTTCCAACAAGTGAAATAGAGCTGAGGAGGAGGAGGGAGCGGGTGTAGGGAAAAAACCTAGCAGGGAGATTTTTCAGAAGAGACAAGGCAAACAAGTATTTGAAATTTGAGTTAGATCGGATGTTACTATGGGCTATCTAGTAAAGAGAATATACACGTAAGTATTTAAGCCTTTACGAAAGAATCGAGCTTTTAAATGTTTTAAAAAACTAGAAATTCTTATGTGGAATTCTAACATTTAAAATACACAAAAGCAAAAACACTCTGAATGGGAGACAGGCTGGAAGCTGACTGCTTCCGTGTCTCGGTCTCCTCCCTACTGTTAAGCTGCCACTGGTTTAAAAACCATCAGTGTTTAAGATTTTACAGAGAACAAAATTATACCTGCATTTTTAAAAGCAGTGTCGAATTAAAATGGAAGACAACCCAAACTTTCCCCAAAAATGTACTTGAAAATTGTAAAAATGGTAATTATAAATTATCCTCCTATATATTTGACAATTTTTACATTTATAAGTCTCTTGTTTTTTCTGCAGTCTCAAAAAAGTTTCAGTGTGATTCCAGAAGCACAGAGTAATATAAATGCTTGAAATAAGAATAAAATCTTTGTTTACCAATTGTGTCTGGGCCCCATGGGGATTTAATAGTCTTATCCTACACCTACCTTGAAGGGGGAATTAACATTTCAGCAAAACCTATAGCAGATTCTAAGGCTTTGTGAAACTAAATTTGTTTGGGGGGATTCAATACAGATTTTGTAGGAAAAAGGAGAGGGCTGTATTTGCATGCCACACAAAAATACTCAATATAACTCCCCCCTTAGACTTCTGACTTCTGTCTCCGAAGTTCTAACGCATCTACAGTCATGTTATTTCCCTCTCATCCTCTCAGAACTCAATGTTTCCAGCTCTCTTGACTTTGGATTTCACCAACACTTCTATTCTCAAGTCTTGCTATTAATATAATCTTTCCCTTATTTCCTCCCCTAGATACAGAGCCTTACCATTTGCTCAGCAAAGAATGCAGTCTCCCTACACTCCATTTTTCTGAGAAGTCAGTAAATAGCTGATTATTCTGTCATTTTTTTTCTATCATATTTTTAACTTACTTAGGTTCATGTAACTGGTGGAGCAAATCTCCACTGACACCCAGTTATATATTTTTCCCACCTCCTTCATTAATTATATAATTCCTACCTACCCCTACCTACGACCTCTTCATGGCATTATTACAACAAACTTCATAATACTATACAGGCAGAAAAAGCTAGATTAAGTCATAGTAACAAAGGAATCCAAAATCTTGGTGATAGGAAAAAAATCTAAATATATGTCTTGCCCTCTCTGCATACCTGCTGTGGCTTCCCACCACACTCCAGAACGTAGTCTGATAAAACAAACACCATCTCAAACATTCCTAGTCATAGTAACAAGAGAAAAGAGAGCTCTGCTGGCGGGGAGGTGGGGGTGCTGGGTTTGAAAGCAATAACTGAATGCACAGGTTCAGATGTGCTATATATCTTCTTATACCTTATTACCCATCCACAAAGAGGCCAAAAAGCACATTATTCTATATGTGGAGAAGGCAGGAAGCCAGAAATACTTGCAGTCATCATTAGTGATTACCACGCTCTATTAATAACATCTCAACCCACCTCTCATTTTTCTCCCCCACAAATGCAGAGGTGTAATTTCTAAGGTTTTGACACTGTTTGTTCCTTGCCACTTATTTTATATATTGCAAGGATGTACTGCAAAAACAGCTTTTTATACTCTACCATCTCCTTTTTCTCTTCTGAATCTCCAGTTTCTTTTTTCGAAGTATTGTCAACAAAATATTTTATACACGCTATAGAAGAGCTGGAGGATGAAATGTGGAATTTTGCCAAATTCACTCTAAAATGTTGTCTGAAAGCCTTCTTGCATGAGAATTGTCAGAAAATAATCTGAAGAGTCTCAGTCTCTTCAATTACCCCAAGGAAAGACAAAAGCGAGCCAAAGATTTGTAGTGGATATAAACCAAAATGGATTTTTGGCACTTCTATCATTTAGTCTAAAAGTGAGAGGGGGGTGTGCATGTGTGAGTGCTTGCTCACTCAGTCGTGTCTGACTCTCTGCAGCTCCATGGACTGTAGCCCTCAGGCTCCTGTGCTCATGGGTTCTCCAGGCAAGAATACGGGAGTGGCTATTAATGCTTTGGCCCAGATTCATTTGTCAGAACATATAGTCTGAATCTCAAACCCTGAACAAATGAAACGCAATAAGGTGAAGAATACTGCAGTTACAAATATGGAGGAAGAAAGATCATTAAGAAAAGGGACTAAGTGAAAGTGGCTCAGTCATGTCCAACTCTTTGTAACCCACAGACTATACAGTCCATGGAGTTCCCCAGGCCAGAATACTGAGTGGGTAGCCGTTCCCTTCTCCAGGGGTCTTCCCAACCTAGGGATTGAACCAGGTCTCCTGCATTGCAGCTCTTTACCAGCTGAGCCACAAGGGAAGTCCGAGGGTAGTGACTAAAGAGGGCATTATCTGTGGTGATGGTATCAGTGATTGAAAGTGGAGGAGAGTTAGGAAGGAGGACTGAAACAATATACCTTCACGGAATTGTGTGTATGTTCTTATCTCCAAGTAGAGTCTTCCTTAAAATTATTAAGAAAATAAAAGTAACCTAGAGTGAAAAAAAAAAAAAAGAGAAAGAATACTAGAGTGGGTAGCCACTTCCTACTACTGGGGACCTTCCTGAACCAGGGATCAAACCTGAATCCCTTGCATCTCCTGCACTGGCAGGTGAGGTCTTTTTTTTTTTTTTTTTT
>SJYX01017295.1:0-24513 GCA_006410675.1 Oreotragus oreotragus | reverse complement strand
TTTTTAAATAAATAAATAAAAGTTATGCATTCATAGAGTGTAATATGCAGTCATAAGAGAACGAGAAGTGTATCTTTTCCGCTTACACTGAATGACACATAAGATACATTACTAAGTGAGAAAACCAAAACAGTACAGTAAAATATGGATAGGATGCTACAGTGTGGACAGAACAGTGTCTGTTTGTATATGCAAGATCTCTGGAGGGCTTCACAAGAAACTTATGGCCTGGACTGTCTGAAGCATATTCAGTTGCTGGTAGACAGGAGTGGGGAAGACTTATTATGCCCTTTCATAGTTTTGGAGTCAAGTGCCTCAAAAGTAAAGAAATTTAAATTTCAAACATGTTAGTTTAACCACTGAAAGATTTTTTGTAAATTATTTCAGTTGATACTCTTGGGAAAAAAAAAAATGAACTTTCCTGATTCCTTAATGTTAGATAACAAAGGGTAGTTCCATGCTATTAAAATCTTGATGGTAATAAAAACAGTTCAAAGGATACACTCATGCCCACAGAATGTTTATGAAAGCAACTAGTTCATTCATCTAAAATTCTGCAACTGCCTCTAGAACTTAGTATTTATTTGGGGGGGTGGGGGGGAGAGGGGTTATTTACTCATTTATTTACTTGTACAGTTTGTGGGACTCTAGTCCCCCGACCAGAGATCAAACCTGGGCCCTCAGCAATGAAAGTGTTGACTCCTAATCACTAGAACTCCAGGTAATCCCAGAACTTAGCACTTCTGATTATAAACCCATAACCTGTTAGTCACACAAAACGATGGAGATGGTTACAGTGGCTTTTCTGTGTCTCTGTCTGCTTAGTGCCTTTTCAACATAACTCTAACATTGGGAGAATTGTCTACCTTTCTCATCCCAACTCTCCAAGGTTGAAACTAGAAATCTCACTTGCTTGCCTTGCTTAAACAGTCAGAAGCCTGCAACCACTCACCGGCATGCATTATCCAGCTTTGCCTGGGCATCCTGCTTGCTGGTGAGTGGGCAGCAGAGGCATTTGGGGGAGAGCCATGACTGTGAGGTGGAGATACCAACAGGGGGAGCTTGAGGTCTGAGGCGAACACATGCTGTGGTATACAGTGCCTGGTTGCCATGGTGGCCACCAGGTCATTTTCTCCTCAGGCTGGTGTATCATATAATTTCTGGATTTTTTTCCTAGAAGCTTCGTTTTGAGGGCTTGAGGGTATTCTCTAGTCCTCTTAATGACTGTGTAATAGTAGTAGGGTTAGTCACTCAGTCGTGTCCAACTCTGCCACCCCACGAACTGTAGTCCACCAGGCTCCTCTGTCCATGGGGCTAGGAGGCCAGAAGGAGGAATTCGCATTCATGTTCCGAATCTCAGGAGGAGGTACATAAAGTATGTGAATCTCTCACTCAAGTACCATTCAGGAGCAATACAGATCCCAACAGTAAGAGATGTACCTTGCATCTCCAGCAGGAAGTGACATACTTTACTACCTTCAGCAGGAGGAAGAAAAAATTTCTCCTTGCCTGGAAACAGCTCAGCCAATCAGAGACTGTCACAACTCAGCCAATGAAAATTAACCATACTGTGAATTCCTAGTTTCCTCCAGTAGACATTTTGTTTATAACAGCCCCTCCCAACTTCTTTTTCTCTAAAAAACTTTCTTCTCATTCCTTTTATCAGACTTAAATATGGTTTGCCACGTGCTCCATCCCAAATTTACAATTCTTTGCTGTTTCTTAACCCATTTTGCTGATAAAATAACTACCTGTGTTGTTTAGGTTAACAGTATATACAGTCTTGCTCAAACCATACAATATCCCAAGATAAGAACTCATTTTACATATGCTGAAACAGCTATCACAGAGTTTAATTATCTTGCTTAAGACCATAACTAGTTCTGAACCAGATAATCTAATCCTCTTCTTAACTGCTACATTTCACTGCGTGTGTGTGTGTGTGTGTGTGTGTGTGTGTGTGCGCGCGCGCGCGTGTGTGTGTGAAAGAGAGAAAGTGAGAGAGAGTGTGTACTCAGTCGTGTCCAACTCTTTGCGACCCCATGGACTGTAGCCCTCTGCGCTCCTCTGTCCATGGGATTTCCCAGGCAAGAATACTGGAGCCCCATTGCCATTTCCTACTAAAGAGGATCTTCCCCACCCAGAGATCAAACCCTGTCTCTGGCAGTTTCCTTACCACTGTGCCACCTAGTAAGTTTTTCATTACCTATCAGAGTTAAAAAAAATAAACTCTAAAACATGGAGAAATTTGAAGTTGTTTACCTGTTTACTAGTAATAATTATTCATGAATGAAAACTGTGTTGTTAAAAAAAAAGAAAACTGTATTGTTTCTGACCTAAAGAAAGGTCTAGGTAAGAACAATAATACATAGAACTATTACAAAAGACTAAACAAATGCCTTGAAGTCATCTTAAGATTCTTAACATCATTACTATCCTTAGAACATACCCCAAAATTTCCAGGAGGCAAGTTAATATTAACCCTACTATAAAGCAGTCTACATTTTCTGTAAAGCACTTTTTCTCCATCTTTTAATTCATTGTATAATGTCTAGATGTTTCTCTTCCCCCATTCGAATCAGTGTTGCTTTTTCAATTTATAAATCCCTTTATATTCCAAATATTTTAAGATTTTTTTAAAGAAGATTTTGAGATATGCAAGGACTCAAGCTAAGGATGCGTTCAAGGCCAAAAGGTAGTCAACTTATAAAGAGGAAAGAATTCATCAAGAGTTTACTAGTCATTCTCACATATTGCCAATGGAGCACTATATTCTTCAGCAGATACCAGGAACCTAATTACACTCCATGGGGACAGGAAAACACACAAGAATAATCAATGCATGGTCTATATCTTCACAAAACTGCAACCTAATAGAAAAGATGGAATATGATTTTTAAAAAACTATAGTTCAAGTTGAAAATAAATGTCATGAAAAGGAAATAAATATACAGAACTTGACATGCAAATTGTCTAGGGAGAGCATTGAGGTATAAGAGGCAATATGAGGAAAAACTCAAAGACTGAAAGCCTTGGTGTCTGTGCACAACATAGAAAAGTATATTTCACTACTAGGTAGTATTATTAAGGGTAGAGTGTGGGATTAGACTGGAAATAGAGTTTGATTTGGAAAACTTTCAGTGCTGACTCACAAGTCAGAATTTAATTCTAGAGGCCATGATCACCTACACTGGGTTCTGATACACTGAGTTCTGATACACTAGGATCAGATACACTGAGTTCTGACTGTGTTTTGTCCAGAACACGTGCTCAATCAGTGACACCTACTTCATCATTATTTATTATGACATATCTTTCACATTAGTAGAGTTAGTGAGTTGGGCAAAAGAAATGGCCCATTAGAAATGGATACTAATGGATTAAATTTTAATCCTTATGTTTTACATTTACTCTACATGGCATTTAGAGTTTTGAGAAATATGTGACATGCTAATGCTTCCCAAAATATTCACTTGCTAGGTAACAAAGTTAAATGAGTTCTCATACTGGAAATAAAGAATTGGATATCCTAAGTGCATACATACATAAACATAAATCTGAGTTTTCTTTTTCATTTTTCTGCCCAGCATGAAGCTATTAGAATAAAGTTGTTTTGTACATCATTAAATAATAATATTTATCCTGCAGAGTTAAACCATATTAATTGCATTTCTCATTTTTCTTTTGAAGCAAGTTGAAACAATGTAAACATTTTAGTCATTTTAAAGTTGATGATGAAAATGTCCAAAATTTAATTTTTCTACTCAAGTCATATTAAACATCTATATTCATTGTTTGAATAGTAAAGTTTTAGACAAATGTAAGTTTAGTTTATGACCAACCTAGATAGCATATTAAAAAGCAGAGATATTACTTTGCCAACAAAGGTCCATCTAGTCAAGGCTATGGTTTTTCAGTAGTCATGTATGGATGTGAGAGTTGGACTATGAAGAAAGCTGAGCACTGAAGAATTGATGCTTTTGAACTGTGGTATTGGAGAAGACTCTTGAGAGTCCTTTGGACTGCAAGGAAATCCAACCAGTCCATTCTGAATGAGATCAGTCCTGGGTGTTAATTGGAAGGACTGATGCGAAAGCTGAAACTCCAGTACTTTGGCCACCTCATGCAAAGAGTTGACTCATTGGAAAAGACTCTGATGCTGGGAGAGATTGGGGACAGGAGGAAAAGTGTATGACAGAGGATAAGATGGCTGGATGGCATCACTGACTCGATGGACGTGAGTTTGAGTAAACTCCAGGAGTTGGTGATGGACAGGGAGGCCCGGCGTGCTGTGATTCATGGGGTTGCAAAGAGTCGTACACGACTGAGAGACTGAACTGAACTGAAGTTTAATTTATTTCTCCTTAGCTTACTTTGGGTGACCCCTAGTTCCCTACTATTAGGATCAAGATGTTTTTAATTACCATTTGAGTGAAAATTACTTTTATGACATCTTTTTTTTTTTCTAATATGTGTCTCCTCAGTTCAGTTCAATAGCTCAGTCATGTCTGACTCTTTGCAGTCCCACGGACAGCAGCATGCCAGGCCTTGCTGTCCATCAACAATTCCCAGAGCTTGCTCAAACTCATGTCCACTGAGTCAGTGACGCCATCCAACCATCTCAAACTCTGTCATCTTCTTCTCCTCCTGCCTTCAATCTTGCCTAGCAGCAGGGTCTTTTCCAATGAGTCAACTCTTCGCATCAGGTGGCCAAAGTATTGGAGCTTCAGTTTCAGCATCCTTCCAATGAATATTCAAGACTGACTTCCTTTAGGATTGACTGGTTGGATCTCCTTGCAGTCCAAGGGACACTCAAGAGTCTTCTCCAACACAACAGTTGAAAAGCATCAGTTCTTCAGTGCTCAACTTTCTTTACGGTCCAACTCTCACATCCATACACGACTACTGGAAAAAGCATAGTTTTGACTAGACAGACCTTTTTCAGCAAAGTAATGTCTCTGCTTTTTAATATGTTGTCTAGATTTGTTACAGCTTTTCTTCCAAGAAGCTGCAGGCTTCATCTGCAGTCACCATCTGCAGTGATTTTGGAGCCCAAGAAAATAAAGTCTGTCACCATTGAGTTAGCTTAAAATTCTACATTCAAAAAATTAAGATCATGGCACCTAGTCCCATCACTTATTGGCAAATATATGGGAAAGAATGGAAACATGTATCTCCTATCCAATGGCTATCCTTGAGAGAATCACTTTTCAGGTCAGAAAGTATGCCTGGAAAATTGCTAATCATTTGTCATTTAGGAAAATAGGAAATATACATTATTGTACGTTCATCTATTAAAATATTTCTCTTGAGTACACACTAAGCTTTAGACTGTTGTGATATACTCAACTATGGAAAGGATGACTATGACTCTGTAAGTAGCAGGGCAGAGCTGCAGGCTTCTTCAGAAGTCAAACATGGTGCTCTCTATCATCCTGTTCTATTAGTGGATCTGTGCTAATTACAACCTACACATTATGAGCCTAGAAGCTGAGAGCAGTCACAGTGTTTATATGCTTATATGTTCCTTTGAATCTGGAGACAGGTTGGCCTAGGAATTAGCAGAATTGGATTTTGTCCCAATTTAGCTACCACAAATGTGTGGAACATCTTCTCTAATCTGGTTCTCATCTGTAGAATAGCATTGATTCTAAAGGAAGACAACTTCTGGCCATAATGTTATAATAAGAAAAAGCACTTATATGGTATATTTCCATGTGTGCTAAGTCGCTTCAGTCATGTCCAATTCTTTGTGACCCTATGGACCATAGCCCACCAGGCTCCTCTGTCCATGGGATTACCCAGGCAAGAATACTGGAGTAGGTTGCCATGTCCTAATCCAGGAGATCTTCCCGACCCAGGGATCCAACCCATGTCTCTTACATCTCCTGCATTGACAGACAGGTTCTTTACCACTAGTGCCACCTGGGAAGCCCTATATTTCCATATGCATTGCCTAAAATAATACCATGAACCTGTGAGAAGTTACATGATGAATGTGAAAGGCAAGAGCCCCACAGTAAATGCAAAAATTTCAAAAGAAAACTCCAAGATATTTCCCAAGCAGCCTGTCAAGGCCTTACTAAATTAATAAGACCCAGAGTCTGGTCCCCGTATTTATAGGCTTCAAAACTCTCATTTACTGACAGGATTACCACTACCATCAGTTACTTTTCAAACAAAAAAAATCTTTCGCTGAACAAGTTACAATTTTGTCCATGATCTAAATGGAAATGAGTAAAAAAAAAAATTTTTTTAAGACAAAGCCTGCTTTTGATAATAATGAGCAGAGCAATGCAAATTTGGCAGGACAAATCAAATTTGGTTGTAAAATAAAAACACTTTACAAGCCTGGTTAGAGGTTTCAGTTGTTTGTGTATGCAATGTCACTCTCATTAGTAAAGGTTATCTTGCAGCTCCAGTCTGTAGTTTCTTATTAATAAAATAGAAAGTGAATATACATACTAAATTAAACATTTCACCTCTTCAGGACCATATCTGACAACTCTGTTTATCCATGCATTCACTCAGTTCAACAGTCATAATAATATTAAGCCTTGGTGTATAGAAGGCAGATTCATTTTGGGTAGGATAAAAGAAGTCAATACTTTTGTAAGCAGATTCATATTTTTATTGAATCATAAAAATGTAGATTACAGAGAAGATATTTAATAGCATGATATCTTTGGCTGAAGCAAAACGGTCTCCATTCAAAACTGGGATATGTCCTGTATGTTATACTCTTTCTAGATGCTGCAATTCACTATCTGCACTGTAGAGCCAGGATAGGGAGTGGAGCTTCCCAGAGGCCCACTTCAGCTGCCCCCAGACCTCTGTTTCAGAAAGACCCACCTTTGCCAGTTACCAAAAGCTTACACTTCAGCTGTTGCTGGAAGAATTTTTGTTCCGAGCATTATATTCAGGTTTTGAATCAAAGGTTATATGGGAAAATAGCCAACAGTAAACCATTCTCCTAAAATAAGCTATAGAAACAGTAACTGCAACTGCCGCTAGGTTGCAGGTTGTCATTGTTTATTGCTAAGTCGCATCTGACTCTTTGTGACACCACAGATTGTAGCCTGCCAGGTTCCTCTGTCCATAGATTTCCCAGAAAAGAATACTGGAAGGAGTTGCCAATTCCTTCTCCAGTGGATCTTCCTGACCCAGCGATCAAACTCGAGTCTCCTGCACTGCACATGGATTATTTACCTGTGAGCCACTGGGGAATAGTGAACCATTCTCCTAAAATAATCTATGGAATGAGTAACTACATAGTTGATTTTAAGAGTTACATACCTCTTTAGCTCCACTTACTTGTATTCTACCACTTTTTCAGGGCCAAACTTACATGCCTCTTGTTCTACAAAGATTTCCTTGTTTCCTTCAACTACAGTTATATTCATCTTTTTTCAACAGTCCTCATTCTGAGGTGGGCTAGGTTAAAAACGTTTTTTAATAAAAGATAAAGTGATAAAATATAGTTTTATTCCTAATGTTCTTATTTTATTTTTAAAGTTAAAATACGTCTTACACAACCTCAATAGGAATCTCTGGAAAAAATAAAAATAAGATCAAAGTATAACAGTATTAAAAGTATAATAAGGAGACCTTATAAATCTTTTTTTTTAAAGGAGAAATTGCCAGAACATATAAAGGAACAGAAACCATGCAACAAAATCATAGAGATAAAGTTAAGTACATCTGTTAATAGCAGCAAATATAAATGGCTTAAAGACCTCTTGTATATTTTTTTAATGGCTTTCAGATTAGTTTACAAAAAACAAGTGCCAATTGTATAACTTAGAAAACACACAGCTAAAACAAAAGAATACAGAAAGAGGATGGGAAGAAAAGGGTTACCAGCAGAACTGTAATTCAGTCCCTCCTTCTTCAAGGACACCAGAGGCCCTTTGACCTCAGCTAGAACTCCTCCTCACACCAAGGGAATTTAATAGCCATAAAAATATTTGTTTAAATGAATCTTTTTTTGTGGTTTTCATATACTCATCTAAAGAATTCTTCCATCAAAATATATCTGCTCTGACTGGATTTTTTGGTAATAAATAGGCATACATTTTAAATTGATTATCTCAACTCTCCTCCTGGAGTGTTGCAGTTAGTCACATAGCATTCCTAGTTGCATGACTAAGAGATCTCCAAACTGAGTAGCTTCCTGGCACAGATTATACCTGGCACTCTGAACCCAAATAATCCCAGGTCTTCGTCTAGCTAGGAGCATATGACAGTCAGGCACTCCAGGACAGCAGTTTAATGATGGGCATGGCTCTTTTCTCAAGTCCTTTGCACAATCCTAGTGCAACTTTGTGCCAGATAAGACAATTTTGTTGGAGTCTGCTGGACACTTGAGGCCTCTGTGATAGTGCAGAATATAGTGTGAGTCAGGATCATGATTTGTAATAAAACCAATAAGGAAACACACAAACAATATTGGCATAATGTGGAATGATTATTTTTTTTAAAAAAAGGTAGACTTTGAGACAAAGATACTAAGTAGAATCCCCCCAAAAAGTAGCAAAGAAAGATGCAAACTAATATCCTTTGTATATTGAATGTGGATTCAATAGTCTTTAAGCAAACATACACATATTGATATACAAAAGGATTCTATGCCATAACCAAGTGAGATGTATTCTAGAAATGCAAGACTGATTTAAACATCCAAAAATCAAACAATGCAATATGCCATATCAATAGAATAAAGGACAAAATTCACAATATATGATTAAAAAACAAAAGATCTCTCAACAAAAATTAGAAGGGAACTTTCTAATCCTCAAAAAAAATCTACAAAAACCTTACAGCTAACATATACTTAATGATGAAAGACTAAATGTTTTCTTCCCCCAAATCAGGGACAAGACAATGATGTCAACTTTCACCATTTCTATTCAATATTGTATTGGAGTTTCTCGTCAGTGCAGTAAGAAAAGAAAAATAAGTTTAAAAAACATCACATTGCAAGGGAAGAAGTAAAACTGGACATATTCACAAATGAGCTGATTGTCTATGCAGATATCCTAAGGAATCCACAGGAAGAAAAAGCTACTAGAAATACTAGAAAATTTAGTAAGTTCATAGAATACAAGATTAAAATGTTAATTTTGTTTCTATTACTGGAAACAAAAACGAAATTAAGGGACAATTCCATTCTCAATACTATCAAACAGATTTAAATATTTAGGAATACATTTAACAAAAGAAGTACAAGACTTGTCACCAAAAACTAAAAAGCACTGCAGAGATAAATTAAATATCCAAGTAAATTCATTTCAGTCACTCAGTGATGTCCGACTCTGCAACCCCATGGACTGCAGCATGGCCAGCCTCCCTGTCTATCACCAACTCCTGGAGCTTGCTCAAACTCATGGCCATAGAGTCCGTCATGCCATCAAACCATCTCATCCTCTGTCATACCCCTCTCCTCCTGCCCTCAATCTTGCCCAGCAGCAGGGTCTTTTCCAAAGAGTCAGTTCTTCACATCAGGTGGCCAAAGTATTGGAGTTTCGGCTTCAGCATCAGTCCTTCCAATGAATGTTCAGGACTGATTTCCTTTAGAATGGACTGGTTGGATCTTCCTGCAGTCCAAAGGGACTCTCAAGAATCTTCTCCAATAAGACAGTTCAAAAGCATCAATTCTTTGGTGCTCAGCTTTCTTTATAGTCCAGCTGTCACATCCATATATGACCACTGGAAAAACTATAGCTTTGACTAGATGGACCTTTGTCCGCAAAGTAATGTCTCTGTCTTTTAATATGCTGTCTAGGTTGGTCATAGCTTTTCTTCCAAGGAGCAAGCATCTTTTAATTTCATGGCTACAGTCACCATCAACAGTGCTTTTGGAGCCCAGAAACTAAAGTCTGTCACTGTTTCCATTGTTTCCCCACCTATCTGCCATGAAGTGATGGGACCAGGTGCCATGATCTTAGTTTTTTGAACGTTGAGTTTTAAGCCAGCTTTTTCACCCTCTTCTTTCACCTTCATCAAGAGGCTCTTTAGTTCTTCTTCTCTTTCTGCCATAAGTGTGGTGTCATCTGCATATCTGAGGTTGATATCCAGGTAAAGAGATATCTTTATCCAAGTAAATATACAAGTAAAGAGAGAGACAAATCACATTCATGGATTGTTAACAAGGCAATTTATCTCAAATTCAACACATCAGATTAAACATAAAAATCAAAATTCCAGCCACTACTTTTGTAAAACTTGACAATCCAAACTTAAAGCTGATATAGAAATATAAAGGGCCTGGAATAGCCAAAACGATTTTGAAAAAGAATAAACAAATTAGGTTTACATTTTCTGACCTCAACACTTACTGTGAAGTTACAGTAAGCAAGACAGTGTGGCACTGACATAAGCATAAGCACATAAATCAATGGAGCACAGATAAACTCTTAAATTTATGATTAATTAATTTTTGACATAAATGCCAGGCAAGTCAATGGGAAAGAATAGTCTTTACAATAAATATTGACCGACAATGCCTAGCTATTTGAGCCCTAAAAAAACTAATATTAAAAGCTTCCCTCAACCTCATACCATACATAAAAATTAACTGAAAATGGGTCATCAGCTAAATGTAAATCTGTAACAGTTCTACAAGAGAGCATAAGAGAAAATGTTTGGAATGTTAGGTTAGGCAAAGATTTCTTAATACAACAGAACAGAATCCATTTTAAAAACTGATAAACTGGAAAAGATGCTCAACGTCACTCATTATCAGAGAAATGCAAATCAAGACCACAATGAGATACCACTTCACACCAGTCAGAATGGCAGCGATCCAAAAGTCTGCAAGCAATAAATGCTGGAGAGGGTGTGGAGAAAAGGGAACCCTTTTACACTGTTGGTGGGAATGCAAACTAGTACAGCCACTATGGAGAACAGTGTGGAGATTCCTTAAGAAATTGCAAATAGAACTGCCTTATGACCCAGCAATCCCACTGCTGGGCATACACACCGAGGAAACCAGAATGTGGAAGGTGGGAGGGAGGTTCATGTTTGGGAGTTCGTGTAAAAAAATAAATAAATACAAAAAAAAAAACTGATAAACTGGACTTCATCAAACTTAAAAATTTTGAAAAAATATGGGCTAAATTATACCATCATGATAATTTATATTGAATTGTTTGGTATAGTAACTAACACTCACAGCACTAAACAAAATAACCTTGAAGAATTGCATAAGTTGTGCTGATTGTGGCTTCCTGGTGGACATAATGCTTTTAAGGGATAGGTCTGTCTTTGTGCTGTATATTTCAAAAATATATATCTTGTTTAGTTCTTTAAAACTCATATGCTGCTTGTGGCAAATTGGATCACTGGTCTCTGTTCTTTCATTTCTTTGCAATGGACTACTCCTGGGAGACAAAAGACTTTTTCCTGCCCCTTGACTTTGGGTTTCTTCAATGTGATTTGTGTACAGGAATGGGATGTTAGTGGATATGATGCAAAGATTTGAAATGTGCTTATGTAATTAATTTTGCCCCACTTGAACTCCTGCCTTTCACCATGAAAAGAACATAGTTTGGATAGCTTCTTGTCCAAGATGGAGAAGGGATATGTAGACCTAACCCATACCTTTGAAACACAACTGAATTTAGCCTTTATCCATAAAACCCACCCAACTACCCCATACTTGCATGCGCAGAAAATAAATGCTTATTGTTAATTCCCAAACAAATATTTTTAAAATTTTGTTCTTCAAAAGAAGAGCAAAGAAGAACTGAAAATAAAAAGACAAGTCACAATCTAGGAGAAATTATTAATATTTGCAAACCTTATATCATCATATATCTGATAAAGGACTTGTAAGTTCCAGAATATACAGGCAACTTTTACAAATCAATAATAAGAAAACTTCCAGTTTAAAAATTGGCAAAAATCTGAGTAAATATTCACCAAAAAGGATGTGCAAATATCTAATAAGCACATGAAAAGATGTTTAATATTATTAGTCATTAGGGAAATGCAAATTAAAACTTTAATGAGATATCACCACATTCTCATTAGAGTGACCATAATTCTGAAGACTGATGACATTAGTATGGATAAGGATACAAAGCTATGAACATTCATATTTTTCTGTTACGAATTCTAAATGATAATCAACTTGGAAAACCAATTTAGCAATTTCTTAAAAGATTAAACATATACCTGCCATGCAACACAGCAATTCTACTCCTGAGTATTTACCCAAGGGAAATAACTTAGGTCCACGAAAATAAGTAAATATATGTACATACCCACACATACATACTTTCACACACAAATGTTCATAACATTATTCAAAAAGAGAGCCCAAATGGGAAATTTAGTAGAGTAACTGGTAAATGGATAAGCAAAATATGGTATATCCATGCTACTGCTGCTGCTGCTAAGTCGCTTCAGTCGGGTCCGACTCTGTGCGACCCCATAGACGGCAACCCAGCAGGCTCCCCCATCCCTGGGATTCTCCAGGCAAGAACACTGGAGTGGGTTGTCATTCCCTTCTCCAATGCATGAAAGTGAAAAGTGAAAGGGAAGTCACTCAGTCATGTCCGACTCTTAGCGACCCCATGGACTGCAGCCCACCAGGCTCCTCCGTCCATGGGATTTTAGAGTACTGGAGTGGGGTACCATTGCCTTCTCCATGGTATATCCATAGTATGAGCTATTATCAGTATAAAGAAATAAACTCTTTATATATGCTACAACAAGGATAAATCTCAAAAACACTGTACCAATTGAGAGAAGCCAGATGCAAACAAACAAAACAAAAAAAGACTATATATTGCATGACTCCATTCATTTGAAATTTCTACTTAAGGCAAACCTATAGAGATAGAATACAGATTGTTGGTTACCTAAAGCTACAGCTAATGGGGTCAAAAAGAACTGGACACAACTGAACACGCACATACCCACACAACGTTGTAGAGGGGGATGGGGATTGACTATGGACTAGCAGGAGAGAAGTTTTAAGTTGATGGAAATATGCTCTGAAATTCATTGTGTTGTGCTAAGTCACTTCAGTCGTGTCCACCTCTGTGCGACCCCATAGACAGCAGCCCACCAGGCTCCCCCGTTCCTGGGATCCTCCAGGTGTGAATTTATTCTTTATTTTACTACTGAGTAAAGCAAGATCATGTGTCATGAAATAATAATATAGCATTCCATTTAATGAGCTGTGCACATATATCTAATAGCTAGTGCTATGATTCTACTTGTTGTTGTTACTGCTACTATTAGACCATAGAAAGGTTATGGTCATGAAACTGTGCAGCCACGAATAGAACTTGATGCTTCCATCCAAGGTCATCCTAAGCCCATGGCAGCTCTCAAAATACCTGTCTGTTACTTAAGTTGAGAAACTGGTATCTTTTCTCATTATGTACAAAATATTTGGCCTTAAAATAACTGTTTCAAAGAATGAATGTACTCTGTGAGTTATAGCATTGCTTGACAACTGCTAACACTTTCTACTTTCAATGCATTTTCATATGTAATCTTTGTCAATGCAGAAGACATGGAAGGCATTTTGTCTCCCATTTACAGGATAGAACTGGAGCTTGGGGATTTTTAAATGAACTCCTAAATTCACAGGGATATTATGATGGGGGAGCTAGGACACGACCCCAAGTCTTTCTGTTCCCAGATGTCTGCTTCCCCCACTGCAGTGCCTTTTATCCTACATTAGTTCTTTCCCCTGAAGGCACAAAATAATGTTTAAAATACACAATCTGTTTAAAATGTATTCAAAGAAATTGGGTAACAATAATTTAAAATCCTGTCTTACATTGGAATAGTACCATCTACTTATTTTTTCAGTTTTATTGAGGTGTAATTGAAAAAACTTGAAACATGATGACTTGATATATGTCTAAATGAGTTCTTATAACTTTTTATACTATGCTCTATGATCTGAGTCACTGGAAGGATTTGTTTTGCTAGGAGTTGGAAATAAGTGCATAAAATTTTTGCTTTAAAAAACAAATCCAACTAAACAAAAACCCTTATAAATATAAAAAATAGAAATGAATAAAGGCTGCATAGTAATTTAATAATTTTAATACTATTATATGTTCATAAACTAAATAAGCATAGTGTGATTTAAAATAAAATCACATAAACAAAGAAAAATTTTAATATTACCTCAAAATTCTACTAAGTAGTTAACTTATTTTTCTCAAAGTACCTGAGTCATCAAAGGGAGTTTATATTCTGGGAAAATCTATCAAATTTCTCTTTAATCTCAATAATTAAATATCATGAAAGCAAATGTATATTAATATATAATTATACACTGAAGCACATTTTATTTAGTTGATACATATACATAATTTTTCACTTACATACTTACATGCATGCATGTGCCTATTAAGTTAAAATAGCAATTTTTTAAGTTGTGTCATAGATTTTCATATATATAAATAAATATATGCACACAGGAAATATAAAAAATTTGTGAAGTTAAAATTCCAGTTAAATTGTGAATACTAAATCACTCAAGTAACTAATTCTTGAAGAAAATAATATTAAGTTTAGTTGACAGTCTTTTATTCATATCATACTTTTTTCTAAATCAAGACTAGGTAGGTAAAATTTGAACTAAGAAAATGTTTCTGATTCCTCCTACTCTCAGAACTTTTCTCCTTTCTTACTTTATCCCATAATATTTGAGGGTGGGAGTGGGGATGTCCAGACTAATCTGTTCCAAAGGATGCTACTTGGCTGAAACATTCAGAAAAGGATCAGATGTACATATTCCTGCCAAGTTGTTAACATCCTACTGGAGATCAAAATCCAGCTCTCTGAATGTCACCTGATGGCTTACAGGTATGACGAAAAAGCAATGGAAAGCGCTTTAGATTGAGATAACTAACAGATATGTGTAACACTCCCTGTCTTCTCTGATAACCAACCATAGCATTATTCTTATCATTTTAATTAATAAATATTTATTGACAATAATGAATATCAATGTCATACATTAAAAGCCACTATGTTGAAAGAATTTAAATACATCTCTGTTCTTTAAGATTTGAAAACACATTGACAACGAGTCTGATAAGACTATATTTCATTTGAGAAAAATTAAACAGAAATTCTATATCATCTCTCTTATGCTTAGCGCATTGCAAAAGAATTCCGAGAGAAAAGAGCCAGATCTTTAAATATTAATATTTGTAAGGTAAAATGGTTAATCCTGCTAATAACTTAAGCCTATGGTAAACTTCTGAGATGTTTAGATATTAAATGAATATATCCATAATTAATTAGATATAATCAGAGATGGACAGCCACACTTAAGCAAACCATCATCATTATATGAACAGAGAGAAGATAGGATAGCTTAAGCAGTGACATTATTTTCAAATCACTTAAGCCAAATAACTCTGAATTCAAAAGCTTTGATCATGTATAATCCTGCTAAAAGACTGACTTGTAACCAGCCTGTGATACATTATGTTGCAAAGCTGCAGCACTAGAGCATAACAGAATCTTATTTTCCATTAATTCTTTTTTTTCTTTTTTTTGAAAATGCAAACACTCCATATGCTTAATAGCCCAAGAAAAGAATGTTCTCCCTTTTTGGAATTCCCCATTAGTGAGCATTTTATTTAAAATGAACAAACAAACAAACAAACACATGTACAAAGAAAACAGTGATTCAGAGCCATTTTTAAAAACTGACTTAACCTATGCTGCTTCCCTAATAGCTCAGTTTGTAAAGAATCTGCCTGCAGTGCAGGAGACCTGGGTTCAGTCCTTGGGTGGGAAGATCCCCTGGAGAAGGGAAAGGCTACCCACTCCAGTATTCTGGCCTGGAGAATTCCATGGACTATATAGTCCTTGAGGTCACACACCTAACCTATGTTAATAATAGTAACCTGTCAAATAATATTAGTCCAAGTATGTATGTTAGCCAAAAAAATTCAACAACATACGGTGTGTTTACAGTGACTTTTGAATTCATTTTTATGTGATACTTCCTCCACAAGACTGGATTCAGAGGCATGATACAAAAGAAAGAACTCTAGCAGAAGCAAAATTAGAGTATGTATAAGGACCCACCAATGAAGAAAATTTTACTGGAAGTAGACTCCTTTATAAATATTAATCTAAGATTAGGGACAAAGATACCTGGGGCCATAAAACTGCCTCACATTCTAGAGCTGTATTGTCCAAAGAGGTAGCCACTTGCCACATGTGACTCTTCAAATTTAAATTTTTTAATTAATCAAAATTAAATAAAATTTTAAATACTATTCATCATTTATACTAGTCATGTTTCAACCCAAAATTCACCTGTGGTTATAGAGTTAGACAGCAGAAAAAGAACCTTCCCATCATCACAATAATTTCTATTGGATAGCACTGCTCTAGAACAAATGCCATAAGGGCAGGGACCATAAGTGTTTGAACCACTAATTTAAGTATCTAGCACAGTACCTGGAACATAGGAAATACTCAATAAACAATGATCTACTTAATTAACAACCAAATGAATGACCATCTTTTTTTTTTTTTTGGTAGCTCCACTATCTACATAGAACTAGACAAGGTCAACCATTAATCAGATGGTTCACAGTCTTAAAGAGGAACTACCCCCTCTAAATGCCCACTTTCAACACTAAAATGACTGAAACTGGAAGGTGATTTGTGAAAAAGTCAGATATATGAATTTCAGCATGTCATATTCAAGCCATTTTTGATAAATGACATTGTTTACCTATTTTTTTATTCTGGACATCAGAATCTTCACTGGAAAATCAGGTGGTACACTTGTAACTACAAATTTTAATCATTAGAATACCCAAAGTGGTCCTCAAACTCATATCTTTACAAAAGCAACAACAACTAAAGTTATAAATTACTGAACTCATATGAGAACAATATATATTAATTTTAGAGTGTACATAATACATTGGATTCTGATAAAAATTTCTAATTCTCCTCCTGAGGAAATTCTGAAACTCTTCAAGTGGTTAAGGTAACTCCACTTATACATATAACTCCACTTATACATAGATATACTTATAAACCATGGACTTTCCTGGTGGCTCAGATGGTAAAGCATCTGCCTACACTGTGGGAGACCCGGGTTCGATTCCCGGGTCAGGAAGATCCCCTGGAGAAGGAAATGGCAACCCATTCCAGTATTCTTGCCTGGAAAATCCCATGGATGGAGGAACCTGGTTGGCTATGTCCATGGGTTCGCAAAGAGTCGGACACGACTGAGCAACTTCACTACTTATACATATATATACATATAAACACACACATATACACACACCACTCAATTACTAGAAACTCTTTTCAAATAAAGTTTCAAATAAAATAGGTACACGTACTAGAAAAAAGAAGGGACTGACTGAAATCCAGGGATAGAAAGAATATAAGAAAATCAATCAACAAAAGCATAAATCTTATTGTGGTGCCCAGCAATATCAAAATACAGTAGAATTATATAGTAGGAAGAATTTACTGGATTGCTTGATTTTTTTTTTTCCACTAAGGAATCAGCAAATCGTATTGACTAGGATACTGATTACATGTGGTTATAAGTACAGGTTGAGAGTTACATTCTTCACTGGTGGGAAGTGGCAGCTTATCCTCTTAGTTGGCTAACTCCAAGTAGAAATCATTAAAGCAACCTTATCTCCCTCAGGGATCTCCACCCTCTGCCTCAGTCAGTGCACTTCAGTTTTTACAGCATCATTTGTTTCTCTGGCATCTCAATTTTCCTCTCCATAGACCCATGAGATTTAATCACACATGCAGCAAAAACCTTACGTTCTATTTCCTCTTTTTCAAGGGCTACAATTTTGCATCTGTGCTGCCTGCCCACACCACCACAGATTTAATTTACTTGTCTAACTCATCAAAATTTCAGACATATCCGTGCCTTCTGTCTCAACGATCTTCACACTTCCTTCTCTCTTCCCAACAGCCAAAGCTCACCATGGATCTGATTCTCCAGCCACACAGCACTGTCCATTTTATCCTGTGCATTTTCTCATCATTTTTCCTTGTTTGGAAAATGTTGCTTCTCTACATGTTTCCAATTGTTGTCCCCTGTTACATTTATAGCCTCACTTAATGGAGATTAAAACAACAAAAGCAAAATAGTGCTGAAATCAACAACCTGAATTAATGAAAACTCCCCAGTAGAACAGATGGCTGTCTCAGCTCTAATTTTAATAAATATCATAATTCAAAGATTCTCTTCTGCCTATAAGAAAGAGGATTGTATTTTGGTTGGGTCCAAATGGAAAACACACAGTTCATGTTAGTATATGCTCAGGTTCATGTTTAAGGAGTCAGATTGAGGGTTTTCATAGGCTTATTACTATTCCTTTTTTTCTCATTATATTCTCCCTAGTAAAATTCCATCAAATGAATTTTTTTTTTAATCCAAGCAGTGGGAAAAGAGGTGAGCAAGTCAAGATTTCCAATTTGTCAGAACTAAAACAAATAGGTATTTTATGCAATATTTCATACTCGATTCACTGTACACTGGAATGTTCTTTAGCCTTGGATCACCTCTAAGTGCATTTCCCTCAGGTGTTTGAGGAAGCTGGGATAACAATTTTAATCCTGCTCATACACAGATAGACAGACTGCATGAAGCTATGGACAGAGGTTCATAACACTATACAGGAGATTATGACCAAAACCAACCCCAAGAAAAAGAAATGCAAGAAGGCAAAGTTGTCTGAGGAGATCTTACAAATAGCTGAGAAAAGAAGAGAAGCAAAAGGCAAAGGAGACGGGGAAAGATATAACCAACTGAGTACCCAGTTCCAGAGAATAGCAAGGAAAGATAAGAAAGCCTTCTTAAGTGATCAGTGTAGAAAAGTAGAGGAAAACAATAGGATGGGAAAGACTAGAGATCTCTTAAAAAAAATTCAAGGTACCAAGGGAACATTTCATGCAAAGATGGGCTCAATAAAAGACAGAAACGGCAAGGACCTAACAGAAGCAGAAGACATTAGAAGAGGTGTCAAGAATTCAGAGAAGAATTATACAAAAAAGATCTTAATGACCCAGATAACCATGATGGTATAGTCACCAACCTAGAGCCAGGCACCCTGGTATGTGAAGTCAATTGGGCCTTAGGAAGCATCACTACAAACAAAGATAGTGGAGAAGATGGACTTCCAGCTGAGCTATTTCAAATCGTAAAAGATGATACTGTTAAAGTATTGCACTCAATATGCCAGCAAATTTGGAAAACTCAGCAATGGTCATGGACCCAGAAAAGGTCAGTTTTCCTTTCAATCCCAAAGAAGTCTAATGCTAAAGAAAGTTCAAACTACAGCACAATTGTGCTCATTTCACATGTTATCAAGGTAACACTCAAAATCCTTCAAGCTAGGCTTCAACACAGTTAGTGGAGAAGGTACATTAACCAAGAAATTTCCAGATGTACAAGTTGGATTTAGAAAAGGCAGAGGAACCAGAGATCAAATTGCCAACATCCACTGGATCATAGAAAAAGCAAGAGAATTCCAGAAAAACATTGATTTTTGCCTCATTGACTACACTAGAGCCTTTGACTGTGTGGATCACAACAAACTGTGGACAATTCTTAAAGAGATGGGACTACCAGACTATCTTACCTGCCTCCTGAGAAACCTATATGCAGGTCAAGAAGCAATAGTTAGAACCAGACATGAAACAATGAACTGGTTCAAAATTGGGAAAGGAGTATGTGAACGCTGTATATTGTCATCTTGTTTATTTAACCTATATGCAGAGTACCTCAGGAAAAAATACCAGGCTGGATGAATCACAAGCAGGAATCAAGATTGCTGGCAGAAATATCAACAACGTCAGATGTGCAGATGATACCACTCTAATGGCACAAAGAGAGGAGGAACTAAAGAGCATCTTGATGAAGGTGAAAGAGAAGAGTGAAAAACCTAACTTAAAACTCAACTTGCAAAACTAAGATCATGGCATCTGGTCCCATCATTTCATGGCAAATAAAAGGGGAAAAAGTGGAAGCAATGATAGATTTTATTTTCTTGGGCTCCAAAATCACTATGGACAGTGACTGCAGCCACCAAATTAAAACACACTTGTTCCTTGCAAGAATAGCTATGAAAAATCCAAACAGCATATTAAATGCAGAGACATCACTTTGCTGACAAAGTCCATAAAATCAAAGCTGTGGTTTTTCCTGTAGTCATGTATGGATACGAGAGTTTCGCCATAAAGAAGGCTGAATGCAGAAGAACTGATATTTTTGAACTCTAATGCTGGAGAAGACTCTTGCGAGTCCCTTGGAAAGCAAGAAAATCAGTCAGTCCTAAAGGAAATCAATTCTGAGTATTCATTGGAAGGACTGGTGCTGAATCTGAAGCTCTAATACTATGGTCACCTGTTACGAAGAACTGACTCATTAGAAAAGAGCTTCATGCTGGGAAAGATTGAGGGCAAGAGGAGAAGGGGAGGATAGAGGATGAGATGGTTGGATGGCATCATTGACTCAATGGACATGAGTTTGTGCAAACTCCAGCAGAGAATGTAAGACAGAGAAGAGTGTCATCAAGAAGCAGACTTGACTCAGCAACTATCAAAACAATACACTGACCAAATCCTTCACGGTGATGTCTGCCCCTGTTGACTAGCAGTAACTTTCATAAGACTAGCAGAAACCTGCAAGGCTCATGTTCCCCTTCACCAAAACCACATATATACTGACCTTCCCCCCTACATCTTCAGACCAGTTTCTCAGAGCTATCTGGGTGCTGTCTCCCAGGCTATAGTCCTGATTTTGCCCCAGATAAAACTTGACTCACAACTCTCACACAGTGCAGTTGTTTGTTTTTTTTTAAGTCAACACACTGCCTTTAATAAATCCTCATGATTAAAAGAGCCAGTTGAATCATGAAAAAATGATACCTTTACCAAGTAATGCTGATAATACCATGCCTCCTTTTCCTTAGAGGGATCATCTTCACACTTAAAAAAAAGCTGAAAGCACATGGATATGTATATATATTCTCATGGTTGGCTGAGACCCTGAATAAATTAGATTATGTTTGACAGGAACTTAAATTTTAAGATTGTGATAGATTGTGAAAAATTTTAAGGTTGTGATAGATCCTCATGTGCATAGAAACGGTGCTATAACTGAATAATCCAAGGATAAAACCAGAGGAAATTACTTTTCTTCATATAGTAATTAACTCACATGGACTTGCAATGTTTCTGCCTAAACTTATATACCTAAATAAATAAATAGATCCAGTGGCATTAGAAAGTATGTTAAGAATTTTCAATAGAGTACTACTTTATACAAAAGCTATTCCTCTGTGTGTGTGTGTGTGTGTGTGTGTGTGTGTGTTTAGTCAGTCAGTCATGTCTGACTCTACGTGACCCCATGGAATGTTGCTCCCCAAGCTCCTCTGTCCATGGAATTTTTCCAGGCAAGAATACTGGAGTGGGTCACCATTTCCTGCTCCAAGGAATCTTCCTGACCCAAGGCAATATAAATTCCCTCAGAGAGTAAAAGGGATGGAAGGTTTTTCTGACTCCTCCAGAATAGCTTCACTGACCTATTGTTTTTCAGTCTGTACATCTAGCCAACTCTTTACCAAACAACCAGAATGATACAGCAAGCTGTTAGAGCTGGTGAAAGGAATATTGAAACTTATAACCTTCTTTGTATTTGTAAATTGTATACTTGTGTTATTCATTGGGAGCTTTAGTAAAAGAAAAGAATCACTCCCTTTGTGAGTAGTTCACAGTTCTTTAAAAACACTCAAATTATCTCAAAGACTTATTAAATTTCTGCAGTTAAATGTGTTTTAGCAATAGCTGAATATAAATAGGACTTCCTTTAACACTAGCATTTTTCAGTGACTGAAGTCAAGTCTCTGTAAGGCAAAACATGTCAGCCTTACAGTTCAAAGTGTCTCCAAAAACAAATTCTGTAGAGAATTAATGGTCAAAATCTCAACAGAAACACGTATATATTTCCATTTCTATCATGAATTAGAATTAATAATGTCCAGTAAATCTACATGCTGACTCACTACGATAAGACTATGCTGCTAAGTCGCTTCAGTCATGTCTGACTCTGTGCGACCCCATAGATGGCAGCCCACCAGGCTCCCCCGTCCCTGGGATTCTCCAGGCAAGAACACTGGAGTGGGTTACCATTTCCTTCTCCAGTGCATGAAAGTGAAAAGTGAAAGTGAAGTCGCTCAGTCGTGTCCAACTCATAGGGACCCCATGGACTACAGCCTACCAGGCTTTTCCATCCACGGGATTTTCCAGGCAAGAGTACTGGAGTGGGGTACCATTGCCTTCTCCCACAATAATACTATAGCTATGTTTTAAAATGCATTTGTATACTTGAATACTAAGGTTTCTCAGAAACAGGAGAGTCATGAGGTTGGAATTTACCTCACAATAATTTTTCAGATACTCAGAACTTACCTTTTTGTTGCTAATTTTTCTTTCCCCTGAGTCTTTTTTTATAAAAATAAATATAGCGCTTTACTTTCTCTTCTTTATTGCATAAAAGACATATACTATTAGTTATCTATTGCTGCATAACCTATTGCTATAAAACGTCACAATATGAAATAATATACATCTCACAGTCTCTGTGGGACCAGAATTTGGAAAAGGCATCGCTAAGTGGATCCTCTGGTCCAGGGTTTATCATGAGACTGCAATCACAGTGTTAGCCTACATACTGGGCTGTAATCAAAAGGTTTTTTTTTTTTCCACTAAGGAATCAGCAAATCGTATTGACTAGGATACTGATTACATGTGGTTATAAGTACAGGTTGAGAGTTACATTCTTCACTGGTGGGAAGTGGCAGCTTATCCTCTTAGTTGGCTAACTCCAAGTAGAAATCATTAAAGCAACCTTATCTCCCTCAGGGATCTCCACCCTCTGCCTCAGTCAGTGCACTTCAGTTTTTACAGCATCATTTGTTTCTCTGGCATCTCAATTTTCCTCTCCATAGACCCATGAGATTTAATCACACATGCAGCAAAAACCTTACGTTCTATTTCCTCTTTTTCAAGGGCTACAATTTTGCATCTGTGCTGCCTGCCCACACCACCACAGATTTAATTTACTTGTCTAACTCATCAAAATTTCAGACATATCTGTGCCTTCTGTCTCAACGATCTTCACACTTCCTTCTCTCTTCCCAACAGCCAAAGCTCACCATGGATCTGATTCTCCAGCCACACAGCACTGTCCATTTTATCCTGTGCATTTTCTCATCATTTCTCCTTGTTTGGAAAATGTTGCTTCTCTACATGTTTCCAATTGTTGTCCCCTGTTACATTTATAGCCTCACTTAATGGAGATTAAAACAACAAAAGCAAAATAGTGCTGAAATCAACAACCTGAATTAATGAAAACTCCCCAGTAGAACAGATGGCTGTCCCAGCTCTAATTTTAATAAATATCATAATTCAAAGATTCTCTTCTGCCTATAAGAAAGAGGTTTGTATTTTGGTTGGGTCCCAATGGAAAACACACAGTTCATGTTAGTATATGCTCAGGTTCATGTTTAAGGAGTCAGATTGAGGGTTTTCATAGGCTTATTACTATTCCTTTTTTTCTCATTATATTCTCCCTAGTAAAATTCCATCAAATGAATTTTTTTTTNAAAGATTCTCTTCTGCCTATAAGAAAGAGGATTGTATTTTGGTTGGGTCCAAATGGAAAACACACAGTTCATGTTAGTATATGCTCAGGTTCATGTTTAAGGAGTCAGATTGAGGGTTTTCATAGGCTTATTACTATTCCTTTTTTTCTCATTATATTCTCCCTAGTAAAATTCCATCAAATGAATTTTTTTTTTAATCCAAGCAGTGGGAAAAGAGGTGAGCAAGTCAAGATTTCCAATTTGTCAGAACTAAAACAAATAGGTATTTTATGCAATATTTCATACTCAATTCACTGTACACTGGAATGTTCTTTAGCCTTGGATCACCTCTAAGTGCATTTCCCTCAGGTGTTTGAGGAAGCTGGGATAACAATTTTAATCCTGCTCATACACTGATAGACAGACTGCTTGAAGCTATGGACAGAGGTTCATAACACTGTACAGGAGATTATGACCAAAACCAACCCCAAGAAAAAGAAATGCAAGAAGGCAAAGTTGTTTGAGGAGATCTTACAAATAGCTGAGAAAAGAAGAGAAGCAAAAGGCAAAGGAGACGGGGAAAGATAAAACCAACTGAGTACGCAGTTCCAGAGAACAGCAAGGAAAGATAAGAAAGCCTTCTTAAGTGATCAGTGTAGAAAAGTAGAGGAAAACAATAGGATGGGAAAGACTAGAGATCTCTTAAAAAAAATTCGAGGTACCAAGGGAACATTTCATGCAAAGATGGGCTCAATAAAAGACAGAAACGGCAAGGACCTAACAGAAGCAGAAGACATTAGAAGAGGTGTCAAGAATTCAGAGAAGAATTATACAAAAAAGATCTTAATGACCCAGATAACCATGATGGTATAGTCACCAA
>SJYX01017293.1:42141-76684 GCA_006410675.1 Oreotragus oreotragus | reverse complement strand
CCCCATCCCACCCCACCAGGTTTGAGTTCCCTGTATCATACAACAAATTCCCACTGGCTATCTATCTTACATACGGTAATGTACAGGTTTCAATGCTTAAAAAAAACACACGTATTCTTATAAAACAAAATAGCATGTTGTTCACAAGAAACCCTGTACTGTGTTCTAAGTATTATATAAAGATGTTTTCAGTTCTCTCTTAACTGTCATATAAACAGTGAAATTATCCACTCAAAGTTATCCACAACATAACATCTCTAGTAGGAGAAAAATGACAAGAGGCTGTCAATAAAACAGTTCAGTAGGTCGAATTATTCCTGCCCTTTACTCTCTCCACCTGAAGCAGGAGGTACTACAAGAAAGAGAATGCTAGAATTAGCCCTTAGTTCTATAGAAACTAATATATTTGTGATTACTGCTTGTGCCTCTTCTTCCTCTCACCTAGATATAATAGTGAGTGATGTCTGTTGAAAACAATGCCATTCCACCTGGGAAACTTCTGAGACAAAAGTTGTGAAATAATGTTCCGATGTATCCTTCCCCTCAAAACAGCACTGGGTTTTTCGTATGTAGAGATGAGGAAAAGGAGTATGAGGCTAACATCGGAAATCACTTACAATGTAACTCCCCCCAGGAAAGTTAAAAGAAGTAAGGGTGGAATGGTGGAATTTTAAGTATGGTGTAAAAGGCCAGTCCTTTACAGCCAGTCTATGTGGAAATCTATGCCTTCAGATTCAGCTGGACTACCTTCCATACTTTTGATAGAACCCCATCTAGGCTGGAAAATAATTTTCTTAGAAAAAACATCCAATGGGGATGGACACAGTCACTGCTTTAAAATTATTTGTTGATATCTAACATTAAAGGGAGATGATATTGTGAGGAGTGGTGTAGTTCATATTCTTTGAGATGTTGGAACAACAACAACAAAAATGTATCTTTAACATATAACCCAGGAGATCAGGGGCCTTGTATATAAGAATGTATGTCTGACTAGTATGGTACTTGGCACAGAGTAGGTGCTTGCTGTAGATTCAAGATGACATGCTCAACATCACTAACTGTTAAATACATGTAAATCAAAACTAAATAAGCTATCACCTCACACTGTTTAGAATGGCCATCAATAAAATGTCTATAAAGAAGACATGTTAGAGAGGGCATGGAGAAAAGCGCACTCTTCTACACTGTTGGCAGGACTGTAAGTTGCTACAGCCACTATGGAAAAGAGTGTGGAGGTGCCGCAGAAAAGTAAAAATAGAACTACCATATCCAGCAATCCAATTCCTGGGCATATATCCAGACAAAACTCTAATTTGAAAAGATACATGCACCTGCATGTGCATAGCAGCATTATTCACAATAGCCAAGCAACCTAAATGTCCATCAACAGATGAATGGATTAAAAAAAACATGTGGTACATACAGACAGTGGAATACTATTCAGACATAAAAAAGAATGAAATAATGCCATTTGCAGCAGCATGGAGAAACTTAGACCTTATCACACCAAGTGAAATAAGTCAGAAAGAAAAAGACACATACCACATGATATCACTTATATAATACAGCACAAAACAGAAACAGAGTCACAAAGAGAACAGATTTGTAGTTGCCAAGGGGAGGAGGAGAGGGGAAAGAAGTATCCTGTGATATCCCGTGATATTGTGATCAATCTCCTGTGATAAACCATAACAGAAAAGAATATTTTAAAAAGAATGTCTATAGTATATAACTGAATCACTTTGCTGTATAGCAGAGATCAGCACAATATTATAAATCAGCTATGTGTGTGTTAGCCACTCAGTGGTGTCCAACTCTTTGATACCTCATGGACTGTAGCCTACCAGGCTCCTCCATCCATGGGATTTTCCAGCAGAGAACACTGGATTCATGTCAATGTATGGCAAAAACCACCACAATATTGTAAAGTAATTAGCCTCTGATGAAAATAAATGAATTAAAAAAAAACAATACTGGAGTGGATTGCCATTTCCTTCTTCAAGGGGATCTTCCTGACCCAGGGATTAAACCCGGGTCTCCTGCATTGCAGGCAGACTCTTTACCATCTGAGCCACCAGGGAAGCCTGAAATCAACTATACTTCAATAAAAAAATTTATAAAATGTGTCTTAAAAGAATAAGTTAGTTGGTTAGCACTGGAAAGTATGCTCAACACTTCATTTTGAGTTCAGAATATATCACCTTTGTTCTACTATGGGATTATGACAAAAATCCTATATAAATCACACATCTCTTTCTTGTTGCATTTCCCCTAGTAATCTTTTACATCAATTTCTCTCTCCTACACCTTCCAGGACCAAATACTTTCTCATGTCCCACCATCATCTTGGAATATTCTCTTCTCTGGCAATGAGTAACCATGTCACTCATGTTCAGAACTGTCTTAAATGACAATAACGTGTGCATGAACTTGCTGAAATCAGCTTGGGCTGTCTCCCCAGAGACTTGTCCACTTCTTCATTTCAGATAGTACTGGACTATATGGTCCTCCATGTTGCACTTCAGGATATCTGTCTCCATCCCTAGCCTCAGTGGGTGACTTAATTTGATCAAGCCAATCATAGAGATTCCATCACCAACTCATCCTGACCAGTGACTGGCCAGTGAGATGTGAAAGGAAATCTTGTCTTATAGTCAGTTGTAAAGGGTATATCTGGGAAACATTTCTTAACAGGAAACATGCGAGTACTTTTTTTTTTTTTTTCCTGCCTCTGAATTTAAGTGTACAAAAATGTGATGATAGAGTTACTGCAGCCATTTTACAACCATGAAGGAGGCTATCATACAGAAAATTAATCTTAATAGTCCTAGTCTTCTTCCATTTTATAAAATAGCCTTAGGAAAATCTCTAAGTTTGGGCTTAAAATGGATAATCCAACGAATAAATAAAACATAAAGGCTTTTAAGGTAGAGGGCTCTCTCTATCATCATGAGTTTTATTATTCATTTTCTCTACCTAAATGTCTCATTTTCCATTTCTCTCACACTGCAGGAGTTTAGGTCTGCTCTCCTGGCTGCTTTAGCAATCAGAGCTTTCTCTCCAGTCAGAGCCTGACTTGTCTAGACCCCTGATAGTTGTAGCAAACATAGGCTGGCCAACATGAGTAGTGGTAGTGGCAGGAGCTGCTGTTGCAGACGCTTTCCAAGAAATCTAACAAAGAATCAAAGTCTATTATTGGGAAAGTTGAAGGAACATTAAAGCATAACTCAGCCAAGGCTATATGTAACATCTGAGTTCTCTCTCTGAGAAAAACTTTTGTACTAATAAAGTGTGCATTTCAGAGCTTAAAATTTCAGTTAAAAAAAAAATTCATGTGCAAACAGAACACCAAAGAGACTATTTGAGGCTTCCTGATTCTTTAAAATATGTCCTTAGAGGAACAAAACATTTGGTCAAGAAAGATATATAGTTTAGTAATTCCTTAACATTAACAGATTTATTTCAATTCGACAAGCCTTCACTGAAAGCCTAGTTTGACCTCAGCCCTGTGCTAGGCAGTTGGCATAAGCATACAAGAAAGAATTGTTCTCTACTTTTAAGAAGCTCAAACTTGGTCTTGAATCTAGCTAAGAACTAATAAATGGAGGTATAAATAGGGTTCTTTGTGAGCAAAAGGTTGGAGCTATCAATGCTAACTGGGAGAGTAGGGGATATGTCACAAAGAAGTAACATTTGAACTATATCATAAAGGATGAGAAAGATCAACAGGGAAGAATGGAAGCTAGGTGGTTTGATTTGAGTGGTGCAAAAAGACATCCCTGGAATGACAATAGCGCTGCAATTAGGTTGTATGGGTTTTAGGGCTTCATCTTTGGAAGTTAGGTAAACAATGAGGCTCATTTCCCCCACCTTCCTTTCCCTAACTTGCCAGCTGTTAGGATTTCTCCCATCTTTGACTATTGTTCAGCTCCTCAGTCTGAGAGCTGCAATTTCAGTCTTAATGTCTGCTCTTTGTGTGACAGTTCTTGCATAAAATGCATTCTCAGTCCCTTCCATGGTACTTACTCTTGATGGAGGGAACAGATGGCAGAAGCCAAAGTCATTTCTCTTTATGGACCATTCAGGATGTAAGTGAGGGACATAGATGCTATGACATATGACCATTACAGACCTTTTACACTGTCCTTACTTCAATCATTTGATGGTTTTCAAGGAGCGCTTAGCCATTTTCCTCCTTTAGATTTAACAAGGAGACAGAAGTGACCATCAATTCTCGGTCTTTTCCTAGTCAGCTTCCACAGATTTTAAATATGATGACATGATTTTACTTTTTACTATGGATTTAATAAAGGACTTCTCAGGTGACTCAGTGGTAAAGAATTTTCCTGCCAATGCAGGAGATATAAGAGATGCGAGTTAGATCCTTGGATTGGGAAGCACGCCTGGAGTAGGAAATGGCAACCCACTCCAGTATTCCTGCCTGGAAAATCCCATGGAAGGAGGAGCCTGGCAGGCTATAGTCCATGGATTGCAAAGAGTTGGACATGACTGAGCTCACATGCACACACACACACACACACACACACGTAATGGCTATACTATATTGTTCTCTGGCATTTGCTCAGTCCTGGAGTCTTCAACATATAATATACACAGTAGGTACTACTGTTTGACTCATATGAAGAGATAGGTCACCCATCACTCCTGAGCAACATCATGATGATGAACATGGGTCTAGATAAGACATAAAGCTTGGGTTCAAACTTGAGATCCACTACTTGATAGCAGTGTGGTCTTGGGTAAATAATTGCAACTCTCTAAACCTTAAAATCATTATGTTTAAGGGATATCCATACTTAGTTCCTAAAATTACTAGACAGAGTGCCTAAAATAATGTACATAAAGGATTTAGCACAGTGTAAGGCACAGAATAAATGGTCACTATACTCATTATACACAGGGTACTATGCTCGGAACACGACCTGAGACAGTCAAGAAAAGCCTCATAGAAGAGACACTATCTGCATTCAGACCAGAAGAGTAAGTAGGGCTTCCTAGAGGGCAGAGACATGAAGGGTCTTCTGGGCAAAAGGAACAGCATGCGAAAATGTATGGGGACAAAAAAAAAAAAAAGACTTCATATCAATTGAGGACCTGAAAGTATGTTGGTATAACTGAAACCCAGGGTGAATCTGAAACAACAGCAGTCAGGTCAAAGGAGTAGGTAGATGAGGCCAAAGGAATAGGCTGAAGTCAAAATATAAAAGCTTTTGTATGCCAGTAGAAGATATTCATACTTTAACTTGTGGCTGGTCAAGACTAACAAGAGTTTTAAGTAGGAGAGTGACATGGTCATATTTTCATTTGGGGTCAAGTTGGTAAGTGTGTGTGTGGTGGCGATCATCAGGGAGGATGACACCAGAAACAGAGCAGCCATTAAAATCTGGCTATTGCAATAATACAGTCCAGAAACTACAAGGGACTGAACTGAGGTAGCCAGTGGGGATCTACAAGAGGAGGGCAGTATCAGCAAGGTGATCAAAGGCAGAATCAGCAGGAGCCTATGACCAATAGAAAAGAGCAGGGGTTGATAAGAAGAGAGAAACATCTAAGATATCTGTCATCTTTCTAATTTGGAAAACTATGTGGATTGAGAGGTCATTAACTTACATTGGAAAAAGGGTTCAGTTCTGAACATGTTGAGCTCGAGGGCTCTGTCAGATATCCAAGTAGAAAGATCAATTTGGCAATTCTACAATTCAGAACAGACAAAAGGATTGGATTTGTGGATTTTGTAGTGGTCAATTCTAAATTAACTATGACAACTATGATGGAGTTTGTAATAAAGAGTCTAATTCCATTTTTTATTTTTGACTGCTGATAGCTTTCAAGCTCTACCACTCTGTCTTTCTGTATATCTGAGCAAGCTGATAAGAAGGCCTAGATGCTCACCACTTTGGTGCTGGGGAAAAATTCAAACTATGGAAGTCCCAGCCCTTACAAGGGAACCCTCGTCCCAGCCCCACAACCTAGCCACAATAAAATCCAAAGCCAGGTGCCCTTCCTTGCTCTCTCAATCCATTTTGGACCTACTTGGGAACCCAAACTTCTCCCTTCAGAAAGTCTCATCATGTGAAAATAAATATTATTCCTACCCTCTTGATGCATATGTGGCCTCATCAGTTTCAATATCCAAACCAGTTTTGAGGGGGTTCCATTTCAACTCTCTTGCATGACAACAGGGCCATTATGTGAAAGTCCAATGTTGGGGGTCTTTCTCATGGTAATATGTAGATTTTGAGTACTTAAGTGATTAAGATGATAGCAATGAAATCACTTAGAGATGATATGTATAATGTATAATATGTATGAATACAATCAAAAGGGAAGTAGTCAGGGTATGTAGAACCTTGAGAGAAAACCAGAATTTAAACATTTAGTAGAAGAGGAGTACAGGAAGGAACCTGAAAATGATTTGGCAGAAATCTTTTAAGAAAGAATTCAATCAAGGAGAGCATTTTAAGATTTGAGAGAACAGCATTGAACCGTGTATATTATCATATGTGAAACAGATTGCTAGTCCAAGTTCGATGCATGAGATAGGGTGCTCAGGGCTGGTGCACTGGGATGACCCTGAGGGATGGGATGGGGAGGGAGGTGGGAGGGGGGTTCAGGATGGGGAACACATGTACACTCATGGCTGATTCATGTCAATGTATGGCAAAACCCACTACAACATTGTAAAGTAATTTGCCTCCAATTAAAATAAATTAAAAAAAACAAATAAGCTAAAAAATGAAATAAAAATAATTGATTAGAATCAAACAGTTAATAGGATTCAGATTAGATTTGAAAGAAATGTTATTAGTTTAATAATTAGGACATGACTGGTAAAAAGAAAGTATGGTTTATATTTGTAGAACATCTCCATATAGGAAAAAAAAAAAAAACTGTCCCTTGAAGTTTTGACCATTATTATCCTTGGTCCACTTTCCTTCAGAGCATTAGGAAACTTTCACTGAGACAATCACACAAGCTGCTCTCACTTTAACACCCTAGATAAATATGGATTTTTAAAAATCATAGAATAATTGAATAAGCTCTTTAAATCATATTTCACTTGAAGCTCAAGGTTAACAAAGAACAAATAAACTCAAAGAATATCTGGCTGAAAAAGTATAGCCCATTGGCCAGAAATTATAGAATTCTTTCCTATCCTAAATTCTAGTCTTATTCCTGGTATTTGACACTAGCTTAGGACTCACCTAGATATCTGCACTTCTAAAATCCTAGAACTAGTAAAGCCAGCACAGCCTTGCACCAGCATTAAGATTGGATATATGAACAGAATGTTATGGCTTATGAGAGTCCATGAGTTCCAGTTTGATATTATCTGCCAAAATCAGTTAATGTCGATGTTCCAGGTTGAAGAGTCTAATATCACAATGAAGTTTGGTGTGTTTTCTGACTTTGATTTTTCCACAGTGAACAGAGATTTGTTCTGTCATCTGTTGACTGACTGTGATCACATCTTACAGTACCTGTTGGCTCATAGCTCTGCCTTTAGACACCACAAGCTAATCTGTTCCTCCTCCAGTTTCACAGCTACAAGATCTATCTCAGTTACATCTCAAAGCCAGTATGTGATTTATGGTTTTTACACAAAGTTCTTTTTTTATACATTGTTGAACTTTCCAAGGAACAAGTCAAATTAGCAAGCACTCCCCACACTATGAATTAATTGTGATGTGGATCAAAGTATAGGTTCAAAGTTACTGTCTTTCTTATTGCAACACATAGAGGTTGTTTAATTTTGTAGATTAGGATCATTGTCTATAGACTCAAACAGACTTTGTTCAAATTGAAGACTGACCACACACAAGCCATGTGACCCTGAATGAGATGTATAAGTTATCTGAGCCTCAGTCTTTACATCTATAAAATGGGAATTAAAATATCTATTTCATAGAGTTTTAAGTGCATAGGGTGTGTGTTTGTGTGCACACGCACATGCGTGTTATGTATAGTATAGCACATGGTTCAGAGAAATACTTTAAAAAGGACAAATAGTATTACAATGAGAAAAATTTAGGTGAGAGTAACATTTTTAGACCCATTTTATATATCAGGAATCTAAGGTTTGGAGAAGATAAGTAAACATCCTGTGTAATAATGGATCAATTGTCAACTGTGGAGATGCTTGAGTAGTATTCACATCTGTGCAAGTCAGGGAAAATTTGGTTGCAAATAACAGAATACCCAAACCAAATTAGCTCAGGCTGAAAAAAAAGAATGAAAATAATCATTGATTTACATAAATGAAATTCAGAGGCTGCCTGATCCAGAGGCAGGGCTGGATGACAGGCACTGTTGGAGTCAATGCTCAAATGTGTCATCAGACTCATTTTGCTAGAAATGGACCCACATTTATATGGGCAGTTAATCAAAGAAGACAACAATATATAATGAGGGAAAAACCAGCTTTTTCAATAAATGATGTTGGGAAAACTGGACAGCTATGCACAAAAGAATCAAACTGCACTACTTTCTCATGATAGGCAGAAATAAACTCAAAATGGATTAAAAACTTAAAAGTAAGACCTAAAAGCATAAAACTTCCAGAAGAAAACACAGACAGTACGTTCTTTTAGATTGGTCTTAGCAAATTTTTTTTGTATATGTCTGCTCAGGCAAGGAAAACAAAGCAAAAATAAACAAGTGAGACTACGTCTAACTACAATGTTTTGTACAGCAAAGAAAACTATCAACAAAAAGGCCACCTACTCAATGGGAGAATATATTTGCAAACAATATATTTGATAAGGAGTTAATATCCAAAATATACAAAGAACTCACACAACTAAAAAGCCCAAATAATCTGATTTTAAAATGGGCAAAGGACCTAAATAGACATTTTCCCAAAGAAAATACACAGGTGGTCAACAGGCACAGGAAAAAATTCTCAACATCACTAACCATTAGGAAAATGCAAAAAAAAAAAAAAAAACCACAATGAGATATTATTTCACACCTGTCAGAATGGTTATTATCAAAAAGACAACAAATAATAAGCATTGGTGATGATATAGAAAAAAGTGAACACTCATGCATTGTTGGTGGGAATGTTGATTGGTGTACCACTGTAGAAAATAAAGGTTCCTCAAAAAATTAAAAATATAACTACCATATGATTCAAGAATTTCACTTCTGGGTATTTATCTGAAGAAAAAGAAAACACTAATTTGAAAAGATATATGCACCCCTATGTTCATTGCAGCATAATTTGTAATCACCATGACATGGAAGCAATCTAAGTGTCCACTAATAGAAGAACACATATATAGACAATGGAATATTACACAGTATAATAAAAAACGAAATATTGTTATCTGAGACAAAATGGATAGACCTAGAGAGTATTAGGCTCAGTAAAATAACTCTGATGAACAAATGATGTATGATTTCACTTATATGTGGAATCCAAAAAAACAAATGAACAAACATAACTAAATACAAAGTCATGTTGTTTCGTTGCTAAGTCATATCTGAGCCCGGCAGGCTCCTCTGTCCATGAGATTTCCCAGGCAAGAATCTTAGAGTGGGTTGTCACTTCCTTTTAAAGGGAATCTTCCTGACCCAAGGATAGAACCTGCATCTCCTGTAATGGCAGGCAGATTCTTTACCACTGAGCCACCAGGGAAGCCCAAACAGAGTCACAGATATAAAGAAAAACTAGGTGGCTACCAGAGGGGAGAGGGTGGGGGAATAGAGAAATAGGCGAGGGAGATTAAGAGGTACAAACTTTCAGTTACAAAATGAGTCATAAGTATGAACTGCACAGTGTGGGGAAAGTAGTCAATAATTATGTAATATCTTTGGAGACAGATGGTAAATAGATTTATCATGATGACAATTCTGAACTGTATGAAAGTGAAAGTTGCTCAGTTGTGTCCAACTCTTTGCAACCCCATGGACTATACAGTTCATGGAACTGTCTAGGCCAGAATACTGGAGTGGGTAGCCTTTCCCTTCTCCAGGGGATCTTCCCAACCCAGGCATTGAACCCNGACAATTCTGAACTGTATGAAAGTGAAAGTTGCTCAGTTGTGTCCAACTCTTTGCAACCCCATGGACTATACAGTTCATGGAACTGTCTAGGCCAGAATACTGGAGTGGGTAGCCTTTCCCTTCTCCAGGGGATCTTCCCAACCCAGGCATTGAACCCAGGTCTCCTGCATCGCAGGTGGATTTTTTACCAGTTGAGCCATATGGGAAGCCTAGAAATATTTAATTACTGTGTTGCATATGAGGAACTTAGCATCACTGACTCAATGGACATGAATTTGAGCAAACTCTGAGAGATAGTGGAAGACAGGGACACCTGGTATGCTGCAATCCACAGGGTCACAAAGAGTCAGACATGACTTAGCGACTGAACAACAACAATACAAGGAACTAACATAGGACTGTAGGTCAATTATACTTCAAAAAACAAACACACTCACAAAAAAGAAGAAGAAGAAGAAATCAGATTTGTGGTTACCAGAGGTGAGGATGAGAGGGAATTAGACAAAGGCAGTGAAAATTTCCTCTTATAAGATAAATAAATACTAGGGGTGTAATGTACATCATGAGAAATTAACACTGCTGTATGTTATACCTGAGCTTCCCTGGTGGCTCAGATAAAGTGTCTGCTTGCAATGCAGGAGACCCAGGTTCGATCCCTGGGTTGGGAAGATCTCCTGGAAAAGGAAATGGCAGTCCACTCCAGTATTCTTGCCTGGAGAACCCCACGGATGGAGGAGCCTGGTGGGCTACAGTCTATGGGGTGGCAAAGAGTCAGGCAGGACTGAGGGACTTCACTTTCACTTTTATGTTATACCTGAAGGTTGTTAAGAGAGTGAATCATAAGAGTTCTTATTGCAGGGGAAAACTTTTTTTTCTATTTGTTTAATTTTGTATTTATATGAGATGATGGATGTTCACTAAACTTAATGTGGTCATCATTTCATGATGTATGTAAGTCAAATCATCATGCTGTATGCCTTAAATTTATAGAGTGCTGTAAGTCAATTATATCTCAATAAAACTAGAAGAAAAAAAAACCACTTTTTTTCTCTCCTTCTAACTATTTCTGACCCCTATTTTATTTTCTTCCGTCTCAGGCTCCACCTTGTACCAGTATGAGAGCAGAAATACAGCCTTTATAGTCCTTCATGTTCAAGTAGAGCAGGAAAGAAGAATCTTTTCCCCAGAATCTCTGGGAAAGCCTGAGTGTCCATAGACACTAGAAGGATAATGGGACTATCACTGAACCAACTATTGTACCCTGGGAAATGCAATATGCTGATGGGCTGTCATCTCACATGCTCGTAAAGCAATGCTCAAAATTCTCCAAGCGAGGCTTCAGCAGTACGTGAACGATGAAGTTCCAGATGTTCAAGCTGGTTTTAGTAAAGGCAGAGGAGCCAGAGATCAAATTGCCAACATCTGCTGGATCATCGAAAAAGCAAGAGAGTTCCAGAAAAACATCTATTTCTGCTTTACTGATTATGCCAAGGCCTTTGACTGTGTGGATCACAGTAAACTGTGGAAAATTGTGAAAGAGATGGGAATAACAGACCACCTGACCTGCCTCTTGAGAAGCCTGTATGCAGGTCAGGAAGGAACAGTTAGAACTGGACATGGAACAGACTGGTTTCAAATAGAAAAAGGAGTACATCAAGGCTGTATATTGTCACCCTGCTTATTTGACTTATATACAGAGTACATCATGAGAAACGCTGGGCTGGATGAAGCACAAGCTGGAATCAAGATTGCTGGGAAAATTATCAATAACCGCAGATCCATATGGCAGAAAGTGAAGAAGAACTAAAGAGCCTCTTGATGAAAGTGAAAGAGGAGAGTGAAAAAGTTGGCTTAAAGTTCAACATTCAGAAAACTAAGATCATGGCATCCAGTCCCATCATTTCATAGGAAATAGATGGGGAAACAGTGTCAGACTTTATATTTGGGGCTCCAAAATCACTGCAGATGGTGACTGCAGCCATGAAATTAAACACACTTGCTCCTTGGAAGGAAAGTTATGACCAACCTAGATAGCATATTAAAAAGTAGACATTACTTTGCCAACAAAGGTCCATCTAGTCAAGGCTATGGTTTTCCCAGTGGTCATGTGTGGATGTGAGAGTTGGACTATAAAGAAAGCTGAGTGCAGAAGAATTTATGCTTTTGAACTGTGGTGTTGGAGAAGAATCTTGAGAGTCCCTTGGACTGCAAGGAGATGCAACCAGTCCATCCTAAAGGAGATTAGTCCTGGGTGTTAATTGGAAGGACTGATGCTAAAGCTGAAACTCCAATACTTTGGCCACCTGATGCGAAGAGCTGACTCATTTATAAAGACCCTGATGCTGGGAAAGATTGAGGGCAGGAGGAGAAGGGGATGATGGAGGATGAGATGGTTGGACGGCATCACCGACACAATGGACATGAACTTGGGTTGACTGTGGGAGTTGGTGATGGACAGGGAGGCCTGGCGTGCTGCGGTTCATGGGGTCGCAAAGAGTCAGACACGACTGAGCAACTGAACGTAACTGATGGGCTTGTGTCTTAGTCAGCTTGGGCTGCTATAACAAAATGCCGCCGACTGGGTAGTATATAAACAAGAGATATTTATTTCTCACAGTTTTGGAGGCTAGAAAGTCCAAGATCAAGATACCAGCATGGTCCAGCTCTGGCAGGGGTGGAAGGAGGGGTTCTTCCTGGTTCACAGCTAGTGCCTCTCACAGTGTGCCTACACAGTGGAAGGCACAAGGGATCTCTATGGGGTCTCTCTTTAAGAACACTAATCTCATTCTCGAGGCCTCCACCCTCATGACCTAAGGACATTCCAAAGGTCTCACCTCCTCATACCATCATACTGGCCATTAGCATTTTAAAACATGAACTTTGAGGGGACACAAACATTCAGACCATAGAGGCTTACTCTTGGCCATATATTCCATCCTGGTATCCCACTCAAATTCACAGCCTATAAAAAGTAGACAAGTAAATCCTCAGATGTCTGTACAAATAGGATGAATAGATGCCCAGCCACCAAAATGTAACATCTGTACCCTCTCTTCTTTATGCTTTCCCTTGAGTATTTCCAATGCATCCCTCCCCCTATATGGAGGTCATGGAGTAAAGAATATTATTTCTATATTTAACTTCTGCTCACAGGTACTCTTTATGGGGAAAAAATTGCTCAAGTAGCAGTGCCCAGAATATATATTGTAGGAATTGGCTAATAAGAATCTTTTGCATTCTTCTGCCACCTGTCATTTGGGATCTCTCACCATTCATTATCTGGTAGCAAGCCTGCAGTGCACAGATGGAAAGTCACCCCAGAGGGAAGAGAGCTGTTACCCCTACCCCCTTCTGGTTCCACTTCTGTGCGATGCTAATTTAATCGGGCACATGATTCACTCACTTACCTTAAGCTCAAGCCAGACCTCATTCTATTTTTAATGTTTTAAGTTTTTTATTCATCCACAAATGTATCCATCCCAGCTTAGGTATATTTTTGAATAGTAAGAAATATAAGCTGAAGGAAAAGGTCTTCTGACTCTTATTCCAATCCTCCCCAGGTCATTTCAAATACTTTGTTCTAAGCCACATAGAAGATCAGACTAGCACACTGATTGGAAAGCCAAGTCAACATCCAAAATGGCCCTTTCTAACAATACCACTGGAAATGATGGCCAAACCAGTGGAGAAACCCAAGCCGATTCACATGGGGCCAGACTGGCATGTTTGGGTTATCATGCAAAAACAGAAAGCCTTTGGTCCCATTATCAGATTCCTTATGATCAGTTTCAGGATTTGCAAAGGGTAATGTAGGTAGAGAAATGGAAGCAAGAGAAAAAAAGGTGGTAAAAGCCCAAGGAACCCATAATCACTACCTTTGGATAACAGAAACTCCAAAGCAAGAACCTAGAAGGAGAGATTTGAAAAATAAGGGTGCAATAAGCTTGCAGGTGATATTTGACTAAAGTCTTTCACAGCTAATTAAAATTCCTTTAGTCACAATAGTGACTGTGAGTGGGTGAGGGTTATAATGCACTGCTGCTAATTAACCATTAGAACTTGGTCAATAGCTTATGAGTCATCTCATCTCATTTAATAATACCAAATTATATTTGATTCAGCTACAAAGAAATGTTTAGGTGCACGACTGAAATTCACACTATATAGATAAATGCTCCGATTTGATTTTCAACTTGAAGACAGAGATATGGAAAAAAACCTGATAATATTATTTGCTGTCACATACATGCCTGGAAAAGTGTGTTCTGGTTATCTTTCCAATATTCTGATGTATGGGAGGAAGAGAAGAAGGGAGATGGTGAAGTACACAAGATAACAGTCACATCTAGCAGCAAAATTTACATGAGACACTGCCATGTAAACAACATTCTGAAAACATTGGTCTTGAAGGACAGTCTCCTGTATGATAAATAGTTCTATGATGAATCAATAATTACTTGAAGCACTAAAAATCATTTTAGACTTACTCTATAGTTCCATTAGAGCCTGTGAAATATCCAATAATGAAAGTTGTAGTTTAATGTCTTTTAGTATGTGTATTATAAATTATTATAAATTGAGAAAGTTATTTCAGGAAGAAAAATAGAACATTGTGGATTTTTAAGTAACTAATAATTTTTAAACATCTCACTGTAAATTTTCACATCTGATAACAGCAGTTTTAAAGTCTTACTATTGATTAACAATGAAGATATTAAATGGTCCTTTCTGTGAATTTTTTTCTCAGGCATTTATCTTTATTTTATTTTTTTAATTTAAATTTATTTATTTTAATTGGAGGCTAATTACTTTACAATATTGTATTGGTTTTGCCATACATCAACATGAATCCGCCATGGGTGTACACATGTTCCCAATCCTGAAATTTTTAATACTCATGGAAAATATGACTGAAAAGTTTTACCATCTAAAGCTGCTCTCCATATATCTTTGATTTAATGAAAAGTATTTTCATACAACATTTTTTCTCATTCAAAAACACCAACAGTTATTGAATGCCTACTATTTGGAAAGCAAATTACTAGTGACTGTGGGAGATACAAGAATATTTTGGATGCTAAGAAATTAGTGTGAGAAAATAGACAATTGCATAAATAACACTTAAAACAAGGCAATGCTATAATAGAAATTCCATTATTTTAAAATTATAGCAGAACAAATGTTTTTGTATTTGAGTAAAAATAATTTTAAATGTTTATTTTCCAAGTTGGCTACTGATACTGTCAGACATCCCTCTAGATGACAGATAACACTGATGGACAGCTAGAAAAGTGCTCTGGAAGCTCTCAGATGAAATGTAGTACAGTATGCTGGTGCAATGGTTCTCAGACGTGACGATGAATCAGTCACAGAGGGCCTGATTAAAACACATTATTGGGTCTCGTCTCAGAGTTTCCGATTTGATAAGTCTGGGGTGAGGTCAATTAATGTGCATTTCTAATAACTTCTCAGGTGATGCTGATGCTGCTGGTCTGGGAGAGAAGGACGGGAGAGCTCTAGTGCATGATCACCCAAGTCTGAATCCTGGCTCACTATTTCTACCTGCATAATCTGTGTAGCATGCCATCATCACCTCATCCAAACATTGTGCATAGTGAGAGCACCGTGGCTGAAACTGCTAGCCAATGACCAAACCTTTGTTCTGTCTTCCTGGTCCTACAGCTAGGCAACAGTTGGTGTTAAATGTGCACCTGTGACTGAGATCTAGTGAAGGAGTATAAGCAGAATTGATGTGCATCACTTCCAGGCCTGACTCCTAACAACTCCCACACACTTCCTTCATGCCCTTTCACTTCTGGCTGGCAGCAAATGAGCATGGGAAACTTGGCAGTATTAAGCTGAACACAACAGAACCATAAGATGGAAGGAGACTTGAATCCATAAAACAAAACTTGGAAGAGAGCTGCCCACTGAACAGCAACACCCATTTGGGCTTTACATGAGAGAAGTTGACTTATTCTTCTTCTTGGTATTCCTGACAGCCAGTATGCCATCTGAGACACAGGTGCTCAGTAAATAAATGTTTAACTGACAGAGAAAAACTTAAGGAATGAGTTAGCCTAACAGCAGACCTGTTTGAAGATAAGCTCCACAATGGTGGAGGTATTCAAGCAAAACTAGAGGGATGCCAATGAAAGGTTCTATAGACGGTATTCCGGGGGAAGGGATAGAGGGAATAGGATGAAAGCACTCAAAAGGTAAAAACTTTGCCAGTTATAAGTATTGGGGATGGAATGTACAACAGTTAAATATAATTAACACTGGTAAACGCTATATATAGGGGTTTCCCAGGTAGCTCAGCTGGTAAAGAATCTGCCTGCAAAGCTGGAGACCCCAGGTTGATTCCTGGGTCAGGAAGTACCCCCAGAGAAGGGTTAGGCTACCCACTCCAGTATTCTTGGGCTTCCCTGGTGGCTCAGATGGTAAAGAAACTGCCTGAAATGCGGGAAATCTAGGTTCAATCCCTGGGTTGGGAAGATCCCCTGGAGGGGATGGCAACCCACTCCAGTATTATTGCCTGGAGAATCCCCACGGACAGAGGAGCCTGGCAGGCTACAGTCCATAGGGTCACAAAGAGTTGGACACAACTGAGCGACATGTTATATACGAAAGTTAAGAGAATAAACACTGAGCATTCCCATCACAAGGAAAACATTTTTTCTATTCCTCTAACTATAAGAGATGACGGATGTTCACTAAATCTATTGTGGTAATAGTTTCATGATGCCTGTAAGTCAAATCATCATTATGCTGCATATCAAACTTATATAGCGCCATATGACAATTATATCTCAATAAAACTGGAAGAAACTAAAAGAAGTTATTCTTTAACAGGTAGATAGTTAAGTAAGATCACCTTTGGGGACCCTTCCAAATACAATATTCTATATTATGTCTTAAATTTAAATGATGAGGACATAACTTTTGAGAACTGTATATTTCTCCCCAGCTCCATTATGTTTCAATCCTTTCCCCCTTCTTTTTCAAATATTTCATCTTTCTTTGGTAATAATTCAATCAGCATTCAATGAACACATTAAATATGCCCAGGCCTATCCACAAGATATTTAATATCTAGCTAAGGAAAGTGGTTGTGAAACAACAATACATTTGAAACAACTGGTAAACAATATCAAAGATATCATTAACTGCTACAAAAAAATGTGAGCAAGTTACATCAAATGTATTACTGTGTGCGATGAAGCACATCAGTCCATTTGACAGGCAGTCAAAAAGCTCAAATTCAATTTTCTTTTCTGTAGATAAACTGTACGAATGTGGGTAAATCATTTAACTTCCCTTCTCTCATCTATAAAGTAATAATCTTGTCCAATTTGTGTGTGTGTGTGTGTGTGTGTGTGTGTGTGTGTGTGTGTGCTCAGTCACTAGGTCATGTCCGACTCTTGGAGACCCCTTGAACTGTAGCCTGTCAGGTCCTCTATCCACGGAATTTTCCAGGCAAGAATACTGGAGTGGATTGCCATTACTTCCTCCAGGGTATCTTCCCAAACCAGGGATCAAACCCCCATCACCTGTGGCTCCTGCATTCACAGGCAGATTCTTTACTACTGAGCCACCTGGGAAGCCCTCTGTCCAATTTACTAAGGAGAAGAAAAAATATTCATGAGTTAGGGAACACGATCCTTTGGATCATGAACACTCTATTTTCAATAGAATGCTCTATTTTGGAACCTATTGCTTCAATTCGGCTTTACTTGCATTGTTTATTATTCCTTCTACATGCAATCTGAATTTTTGTTGTTAGTGATGGTTCATCTAAGATTCCTTCCTTCCTCGTGCCTGTAGTATCCAAAAAACTGCCTGTTTGTGATCATGTTGGAAAAGCACAATAGACCTCTGCTCCTCCAGAGCAAGGAATGAGATCAATGTTTTTCATTTGGGACTTATGCCCCTTTCAGTGGCCAGTTGTCACCGCTGCTGTCAACCTGCCACCTGCTTGAGTTCAGGGTGGAGGCAAGAAATTCAAATGCTTCAGCAGGACTTGTTAGGCCAGCTGCTGATGACCAACTTGGAGACTGCATTTCATGAGCATGACTTCATGTTCTAGTAGGTCTACTAAATATCTTTTCATATCTAAAGAGATGGCAAAGAAAAGTTACAAAGAGGAACATTAAACATTTTTCTAAATGAATATAATGTAATAATAATCTATGTAAAATTGGGCAAGTTCACCCTGACTAGCTAAGTTTCTTCCTTGCCAGCTGTAAATTTTGCATCCAGCTGCATTCTTTTCATGGGGAAATAGTTCAAGTTTCTTACATTTTTATCAGAGTCATTTTAAAACCATTTCCAAAATGTTTTACTCAGTTCTGTTTCAAAGATTTCTTGCATCTGCAATATATTTCTTAGATATTTTCCCCAATTAAACCATTTGAAAAAGAAATGAATGAAAAGTTCTATGTCAGCTTTTCCAAAAGTTTGACTCCATTTCAGATGGCCCCTTGGATCTCTATGAGCTGTACTTATGAAAGGTCTTTTGTCTGATAACATTTCTGTATTCCAAACTAGTTACAATGTTATTAGCCCAAGAACAGAGACTTGGGAAAGAAAATTAAGTATCTCGTTGTTATGTGTTTTTAACTAAGCCAAAGAGGAAGGATTTTTCCACAAATGCTATAAATCAGTGCCTTCTAGACTTTAAAGTGCATAAGATTCACCTTAGGACCTTGTTAAAATGCAGATTATGACTCAAGAGTTCTGGAAGGGCCTAAGAGTCTGCATTTCTAACAAGTTCACAGATGATGCTGATGCTGCTGGTCCAAAATTTTAAAGCTTACATCAACTCTCAGCTTCCACCTGTATCTCAGTAGATCTTGCAGAGAGAACCAGTTGAACCAGTTTTACACAATTCTTTACAAAGGTAAGGAGATTTACTTTAAAATGACTTTTTAAATTCAATTAAAATGAAGTGGGGTAAACACCAAGTAGAAAGATGTCCTGGTAAGCATGGGTCAAAGATACATAAGATTCAATTAAAGAAAGAAAACAAATTTATTCTCTAACAGCATACAGAAGTGGAGTAAATAAAATACTCATAGACATTTTGCAAAGACCTATTCTGTTTTGGTTGGTACAACCTCTGGGTGAAATCTTCTCTCTAGGATACTAAGAAATATCCTCCTCTCTAGATGTCTTGCTGAATTTAGTTGCTTGCTCGAGTGTAAATATAAACAGACAACAGTGTCCTTAATTTCTTTAATCCAAGAAGCTGTCTGATCTGTCTCCTGATTTAGGAATCTCTTTCAGCAAAATTCTCAGGTTGCTAAAGATGAGAGTACTTAGTCTTTCCAAGTTGTTACATCCACACTGAAAGAAGGGATATACTTTTGTCTAATTTCATGACATACTCATGCCTTTAGATGCCCATTTTCACAGTCATCCCCTGCATTACTAACCATGAGTCATTTTATAGGTAGATTTAAATTTGTTATGGAAGTGCATTCCTCTCAAAGTCTATTAACCCCAAAGAAAGGAGAGCCACATTAAAGAAAAAAAAAAGTAACTAAAAAGACAGAAGGAACACAATAAAGAATTAACGAAAAATGAAGTTGATGATTGTGTTACCAGAGCTTCTCCAGGGCTTTGCTCAAAACCCATCACAACCACCACCACCCCACCATTTAACAGGAGTGTTCTGACAACCTGCCAAGCCCTGCAACCTTTAGCAGGAGTTAACATAAATCTTTTGGAGAAGGAAATGGCAGTTTACTTGCATTGTTTATTATTCCTTCTACATGCAATCTGAATTTTTGTTGTTAGTGATGGTTCATCTAAGATTCCTTCCTTCCTCGTGCCTGTAGTATCCAAAAAACTGCCTGTTTGTGATCATGTTGGAAAAGCACAATAGACCTCTGCTCCTCCAGAGCAAGGAATGAGATCAATGTTTTTCATTTGGGACTTATGCCCCTTTCAGTGGCCAGTTGTCACCGCTGCTGTCAACCTGCCACCTGCTTGAGTTCAGGGTGGAGGCAAGAAATTCAAATGCTTCAGCAGGACTTGTTAGGCCAGCTGCTGATGACCAACTTGGAGACTGCATTTCATGAGCATGACTTCATGTTCTAGTAGGTCTACTAAATATCTTTTCATATCTAAAGAGATGGCAAAGAAAAGTTACAAAGAGGAACATTTAACATTTTTCTAAATGAATATAATGTAATAATAATCTATGTAAAATTGGGCAAGTTCACCCTGACTAGCTAAGTTTCTTCCTTGCCAGCTGTAAATTTTGCATCCAGCTGCATTCTTTTCATGGGGAAATAGTTCAAGTTTCTTACATTTTTATCAGAGTCATTTTAAAACCATTTCCAAAATGTTTTACTCAGTTCTGTTTCAAAGATTTCTTGCATCTGCAATATATTTCTTAGATATTTTCCCCAATTAAACCATTTGAAAAAGAAATGAATGAAAAGTTCTATGTCAGCTTTTCCAAAAGTTTGACTCCATTTCAGATGGCCCCTTGGATCTCTATGAGCTGTACTTATGAAAGGTCTTTTGTCTGATAACATTTCTGTATTCCAAACTAGTTACAATGTTATTAGCCCAAGAACAGAGACTTGGGAAAGAAAATTAAGTATCTCGTTGTTATGTGTTTTTAACTAAGCCAAAGAGGAAGGATTTTTCCACAAATGCTATAAATCAGTGCCTTCTAGACTTTAAAGTGCATAAGATTCACCTTAGGACCTTGTTAAAATGCAGATTATGACTCAAGAGTTCTGGAAGGGCCTAAGAGTCTGCATTTCTAACAAGTTCACAGATGATGCTGATGCTGCTGGTCCAAAATTTTAAAGCTTACATCAACTCTCAGCTTCCACCTGTATCTCAGTAGATCTTGCAGAGAGAACCAGTTGAACCAGTTTTACACAATTCTTTACAAAGGTAAGGAGATTTACTTTAAAATGACTTTTTAAATTCAATTAAAATGAAGTGGGGTAAACACCAAGTAGAAAGATGTCCTGGTAAGCATGGGTCAAAGATACATAAGATTCAATTAAAGAAAGAAAACAAATTTATTCTCTAACAGCATACAGAAGTGGAGTAAATAAAATACTCATAGACATTTTGCAAAGACCTATTCTGTTTTGGTTGGTACAACCTCTGGGTGAAATCTTCTCTCTAGGATACTAAGAAATATCCTCCTCTCTAGATGTCTTGCTGAATTTAGTTGCTTGCTCGAGTGTAAATATAAACAGACAACAGTGTCCTTAATCTCTTTAATCCAAGAAGCTGTCTGATCTGTCTCCTGATTTAGGAATCTCTTTCAGCAAAATTCTCAGGTTGCTAAAGATGAGAGTACTTAGTCTTTCCAAGTTGTTACATCCACACTGAAAGAAGGGATATACTTTTGTCTAATTTCATGACATACTCATGCCTTTAGATGCCCATTTTCACAGTCATCCCCTGCATTACTAACCATGAGTCATTTTATAGGTAGATTTAAATTTGTTATGGAAGTGCATTCCTCTCAAAGTCTATTAACCCCAAAGAAAGGAGAGCCACATTAAAGAAAAAAAAAAGTAACTAAAAAGACAGAAGGAACACAATAAAGAATTAACGAAAAATGAAGTTGATGATTGTGTTACCAGAGCTTCTCCAGGGCTTTGCTCAAAACCCATCACAACCACCACCACCCCACCATTTAACAGGAGTGTTCTGACAACCTGCCAAGCCCTGCAACCTTTAGCAGGAGTTAACATAAATCTTTTGGAGAAGGAAATGGCAGCCCACTCCAGTACTCCTGCCTGGAAAATCCCATGGACGGAGGAGCCTGGTAGACTGCAGTCCATGGGGTCGCTGAGAGTTGGACACGACTGAGCGACTTCACTTTCACTTTTCCCTTTCATGCATTGGAGAAGGAAATGGCACCCCACTCCAGTGTTCTTGCCTGGAAAATCCCAGGGATGAGGGAGCCTGATGGGCTGCCATCTATGGGGTCGCACAGAGTGGGACACGACTGAAGTGACTTAGCAGCAGCAGCAGCAACATAAATCTTTAACTTAAAGTGTTCAGGGATAAGAAAGGAAGCTATAAACAGACAAAAAACCAAATGGAAACAAGTGAGACCAAGACAGCTATGAATCAGATCTCCAACAGACCTTGAATCTTATCATTTGCTGATTTAACTACGTTAGCATTTTAAATGACACACCTAACAGGAGCCATGACTAAATATTGCAGCAGCAGCAGCAAGAGCCATGACCAGATACTAAGGACCAGAAGGATAAAAAGGAAGTGGCACCCCACTCCCTCAAAATGAGTCCTGCCTTTACCTTTAGTATTTAAAATTAAATCCAAGAAGATGATCTGTGAACTTAGTTCCCCTCCTCCGTTCTTTGGCCACTGAATAAAGTGCTGTGCCAAATCTCAGCTTTGGTTCATTATTTGCCTACTAGAACCCAAACAGAGGCAGGGTCCATACAGCTTAATTTGATAACAGTTGTTTTTCTCATTCACCCTTATCTGCTGAGACTGCTCATGCCACCTCTTCTTTACCAAATAGGTAAAAAAAGGCAGGTAGAAAAGGACAATTGAAAGAACCAAACACTTATTTCCACCTGTGTTTTCTACCTGCCCTATTCTTCCTGCTACTCTTATTATTTCAGAGTTTGTTTGGCATAATTATTCAGTCTATGTTATTACTAATTTTACAGACCCAATGGCTAGTGCAGTGCTGTGATATGTAATGGATGCTCAATAAATATTTGCTAAATGAATGAATTAGTATATTAGCCATATGGGGGAATCATTATTTAAACCTTTTTTCACCTTTTCATGACTCACTAAGAGACTGGAAAAATACACACTGACATTTAAACACATATGTACACTGTAAAATTGGAATGAGTAATCTGTTTGGTTTTTATTCAGAGTAAGGGATTTAAAAATGCATTTCTTTTTATTAATTTTCTGAATACTAAGACCAGTGAAATGACTTTTCATACTTAGCAGAATTGTTTAAATATTTGCCCCAGGAAATGATTTATGAGTCAGAAAGCTTTTCCTAATTTAAAAGTAAAAATCAAATCTCACTTATCTAACTTTGGAGCTCTTGGCACTTTGAAACCACCACTATTTGTGGTAGACACTGTGATGTGCAGTCCTGATTACCCTTCAGAGAAGAGTTTGTTGCCTCAGCTGCTTGCGGCGCTGTTGGCAGGCAGCCTTCAGCTGTCAGCCCCTTCATGGTTGCCTCAGCTGCAAAGAGCCATCTGGCCCAGTATCTCTCCTCTTAACCGATGACCCACATCCAGTGAACAGTCAGTGCAAGGGAAAAAGATATGGCCATCCTGACCCAACTTAGAATAGCTCTGAAGAGCCATTCTAGTTACAGAGCCCTCCGTAAGGTAGGCCATGGCTGTTGCCAGGCCTACCTTGTATCTCAACTTCTCCCTCTTTTCAAGCCTTGCTTCCTTTCCCCAGTACCTCAAGGGTACTCTCTAATAAATATTTTGCAAGTCAAACTTCACCTTAAAGTCTGTTTCCTAGGGAGCTCAACCTATGATAATATTATTTCCATGAGCTCTTTAAACATAATACAGAAAAAGTATTCACTGAAGACAAATCACTGCATCATTTTATGGAGTCTGCTCTCTGAAGGACACTTGCTCTGTGTCAAAGCTGGTTGACAAAAATCCACATTGCCAAGGTTATTGAACCTTAATTTGTTTTTGATTTAATCGTTATGCTGATGACACAGGTGAGTGGACCAGGAGTCTTACTGACATGGTGATTCCCTTGTAGTAGAAAGAGCCTCGTTCGAGGTTCTTTCCTTGTACTACAGGGTTAGAGTCAGTACTAGTTTCTAAGTTGACCTTCCTCTAGTCATCCCATGCTGGCATGAACTAAGCTCTGGAAATTTCTCTTCTTCCCTGAAGAAACTACATAGCACCCAGAAGCATGTGATTTTGGAAGACCAACTTTAGACATTTTTTTTGGATTGTTCATTCACACTATCACCAATCCTTCAAGGACTCTAGTCTGCTTGCTTTGTAATCTTCCCTCCCAAATGTATTTCTGTATCTGTTTATATGATGTACTGATCATTTCAGGCAGAGAGGGGTAAGGGGAGATCTCCATGGTGAGAGTTCTTTTGGTTGTCTCCATGGTGATCTCTGCATAGCTAATAAATCTACAACTTAATTTTATTTCTTATCTTGAAATTACCAATGGCTTCAGCTTTGGAAATGTGTGGGTGAAATCCATAGGTGTAAATTGTAAAGCAAGTAGTGCCAAGCTTCATTAGAGACTCTGTCTCTCTTTCCATTTCTTCTTTTCCCTTCTTTAGGAACCCAAGGTCCTCATATGTTTTGTACATTGTTTCCTCCCTATTCCTTCCTTCATTATAAAAAAAGAGACTAAGGTATAAATAAATGATAAAGCATTGTATTACCTTCATCTAGGGGATTGCTTTTTCAACAGTAACAAGGGAATGAATCTTTAAGGAATTTTGGAAATTGAGAAAATATGTGAATGGGGAAGAGAAAGAAAAGGCTGGAGAACAAAATCTATCTACTGATTACTCTGTATTCCATTTTCCCCATCTGTAAAAAGGGACAGTAATATTATCTACCTCTGAGGGTTGTTGCCTTTTCATACTGTTCATGGGGTTCTCAAGGCAAGAATACTGAAGTAGCTTGCCATTCCCTTCTAGTGTGACGAACTGACTCATTGGGAAAGACCCTGATGCTGGGAAAGATTGAAGGCAGGAGGAGAATGGGACAACAGAGGATGAGATGGTTGGATGGCATCACTGACTCAATGGACATGAGTTTAAGCAAGCTCCAGGAGTTGGTGATGGATAAGGAAGCCTGGCATGCTGCAGTCCACGGGGTCACAAAGAGTCAGAAAAGACTGAACAACTGAACTGAACTGATGGTTGTTGAGGGGTTAAATAAGATATGACATTTAAAGTGCTTGGAACATATTTGGCTTGTTCAGTTACTGCTATTTTATATTAATATTTATCTTTATCCATAAGGATGAATTAGGAAAAGTTCCCTTCTTCACCTTTAACCTGAAATATTAAATTATCAAAGGTCTGGTCTCCCCTTTAATGGGGAAGCTGTGAAGCCTTAGTATTCAAATAGTGGTCAAGAAGCATCAACCACAGCAGGGAGCTTGTTAGGGACCCAGAATTTCAAGCCCTACTCCAGTTGTGCTAAAGCAAAATCTGCATTTAAGCAAGATTCTCTGGTGATTTCTATACACATTAAAGTTCGAAGAGCCTTGAAGTAGGTATTGATGTCTCAGATTGGGGCTTTGGAACCAAAGACACCCAAGTTCCAATTTTCTAGCTGTGGGACCTTGGGCAATACTTAATATCTCTTGGTCTTAGGTCCCTCATGTGTAAAATGTGGGACATCCACATCTATTGCATAGGGTTGTTGTGAAGATTAAATGTGAAACTATGTATAGTACTTATAGATGTGTGTGCTTGGCAACTGCCGAGTGCTTTATCAATTGTGACTATAACTACTCTCAAAACAATCTCCAGGCTTTTGAAACATGGAATTTCAAGCTCCCAAGGGCAAAGAACTTCAATGTAGGATTGTTCATACACTCATTTGATTTTAAAGATATCCAAGGAATGTTAAGGATAATTTTATTTATTTATTTGGATCATTTTAGATAAATCAAAAGAAAAATGGTTAGGTCTATTCTGTATTGGAAAGCTTGGTTGGTGGGGAAAGGATTTTCCTTTGTGTCTCTGAGTCTTCCACTTCCCTGCTGGGAAGATACATTCAAGTTAGACAAAAAGTTGATCAGCTGGCTATGACTTCTCCGCTGGTACAGAGGAGCACCAGCAGGTTTCTCAGAGTCTTTCAGACATGATTCTGTCTGCCAGTGAAAGTGACCAGCTTGTTTAGGTCTATGAACCTAAAATGTAATGCTCCCAGAAACTCTTTGAAGACTGGAACCAGAAGTTATTGAACTCAGATTGGCAAGCACAGATTCTACATTCTCAAATGTATTTCATTTTCATCTCTTGTTTAAGAGCAGGGGCTCAAGCATCAAATCACTAGGGTTCAAAATTCATCATTTGTAAACTAGGGATTGTTATGGCTCTCCTCTCTAAAGATGTTCAGGAGAATTCACTGAGATAACCTATGTAAACCTGTTACCACAGTACCTGGCCTAAGAGTGAGCTCTCAGGAAATATAAGCTCTTGTTGTTGTTACACTTATCATACTTGCTGCTTCTGCTTTCCCTAGAATCCTACATTTGGCATGTCTGAGTCCAGCGTATTTCCTTGAACTCAATACTGATTTGGGGGCAACATCCAGCCTCTAACTAGATCTATCATAACAGTTTGGTGAGAAGAATTAGAGTAAAAATCAAGACACACCACTGGAAAGGTGAGACTACTTAGTAGGAGATTTCCACATAATACTCAGTCATCTACGAAGTGCCCTTGGGAGAACAAATTTCAGTACGGTTGAAGTGCTAGCACAGCAAGACTCTAAGAGACTGTCAGCCATTTTCAGACTTTTAATGAGTTCCCCAAGGAGAAGCAGAAGCTACCACCCCAGCAAGTCTTTCCCCACACTTAAGTTGTATATCGTTCAGTTACTAGTGCTCTGGAGGCTAACGTACTGGTACTCTTTGCTACAGAAAACTGAAACAACAAACTGACAAATTCTTGATCAACAAGTACTGGCAATGAAGACCCATTTGGAAATGGAATAGAGGGGCTAACATGAAAAGTTGGACTATTTTCCCTAGGACTTCTGGAAATAGAATACAGTATTTGGGAGTATACAGGATTTGGGGGACTTCAGTCAGCTGAACTGAGGCAAATGACAAGGTTTTCAATGTGCTTCCACAGACTGACTGAAATATTAGTTTGAGTATAAATATCAAATGACCTCATAACAAGATCTGTATTTAAGAAAGAAAGTTCCTTGCATGATATAAAATAAACACACAGAAATCCGTTGTATTCCTATACACTAAGAAAACAGAAAGAGAAATTAAGGAAACAATTCCATTCACCATTGCAATGAAAAGGATACAATACTTATGAATAGATCTACCTAAGGAAACAAAAGACCTCTATATAGAAAACTATAAAACACTGATGAATGAAATCAAAGATGACACTAATAGATGGAGAAATATGCATTAGAAGAATCAATATAGTGAAAATGAGTATACTATCCAAAGCAGTCTATAGATTCAATGCAATCCCTATCAAGCTACCAACGGTATTTTTCACAAAACTAGAACAAATAATTTCACAATTTGTATGGAAATACAAAAAAACCTCGAATAGCCAAAGCAATCTTGAGAAAGAAGAATGGAACTGGAGGAATCAACCTGCCTGACTTCAGACTCTACTACAAAGCCACAATCATCAAGACAGTATGCTACTGGCACAGAGACAGAAATATAGATCAATGGAACAAAATAGAAAGGTCAGAGATAAATCCATGCACCTATGGACACCTTATCTTTGACAAAGGAGGCAAGAATATATAATGGAGAAAATACAATCTCTTTCACAGGTGATGCTAGGAAAACTGGTCACCCACTTGTAAAAGAATAAAACTAGAACACTTTCTAACACCATACACAAAAATAAACTCAAAATGGATTAAAGATCTAAATGTAAGACCAGAAACTATAAAACTCCGAGAGGAAAACATAGGCAAAACTCTCTCTGACATAAATCACAGCAGGATCCTCTATGACCCACCTCCCAAAGTAATAGAAATAAAAGCAAAAATAAACAAATGGGACCAAATTACACTTAAAAGCTTTTGCACAATGAAGGAAACTATAAGGAAGGTGAAAAGACAGCCTTGAGAATGGGAGAAAATAATAGCAAATGAAGCAACAGACAAAGAATCAATCTCGAAAATATACAAGCAGCTGATGCAGCTCAATTCCAGAAAAATAAACGACCCAATCAAAAAATGGGCCAAAGAACTAAATAGACATTTCTCCAAAGAAGACATACGGATGGCTAACAAACACATGAAAAGATGCTCAACGTCACTCATTATCAGAGAAATGCAAATCAANGGTGGGAGGGGGGTTCAGGATGGGGAACACATGTACACCCATGGCTGATTCATGTCAATGTATGGCAAAAATCACTACAATATTGTAAAGTAATTAGCCTCCAATTAAAATAAATAAATTAATTTAAAATTTAAAAAGAAAAGAAAGTTCCCCTTATCTTCCACATTATAATCCATTAACATTCCACCATCTCTCCACAGAATAGTATTGTATTCTACCCAATGGAAAAACAATCTTCTCTGGGTAGGACAGAGTCACAAAGAGAATAAAACAGACAGGGGATGGAGAAGGCAAAACATGGAGCAGGATTCTGACAAGCCTGCTCAGTCTGGCAGGACTGGTTCTAATGAATTTTACAAGATTTTTAAAGCATTCATAAGTTTAATTTAAATAACATCTCTGGTGACAAAAATAATATATGTTCCTTGTTGAAAACAGAAGAGTATTAAGAAAAAAATAACATCTCCCATAATTAAATCACCAGAAGTTAACATTTTGATATGTTAAATTCTGGGCAGTTTTCTCTATTTATATTAGTTCTAATTAACACAACTGGGATTGTTTGGAAACATGATTATTAATGGCTATGTAATAATCCATTATGTATCATAATTTCAACATCTTTGGGAATTTAAGATATTTCTCAAATTTTCATTATTATAAATAATATTGTGTTAAACTTTCTTTAAATTGAAGTATAGTTGATTTACAATATAGTGTTAGTTTCAGGTGTACAGCAAAGTGATTTGATTATACATATATATGTATATATTTATATTTTTTTTTAAAAATTCTTTTCTATTATAGTGCATTGCAAGATATTGAATATAGTTCCCAGTGCTATACAATAAATTCTTGCTGTTTATCTATTTTATATATGGTAGTATGCATTTGTTAATCACATATTCCTAATTGTTGAACTGTGCTTTTGAACTATGGTGTTGGAGAAGACTATTGAGAGTCCCTTGGACAGCAAGGGGATCCAACCAGTCCATCCTAAAAGAAATCAGTCTTGAATATTCATTGCAAGGGCTGACGCTGAAGCTGAAACTCCAATACTTTGGCCACCTGATGTGAAGAAGTGACTCATCTGAAAAGACTCTGATGCTGGGAATGATAGAAGGCAGGAGGAGAAGGGAACGACAGAGGTTAAGATGTTTGGATGGCATCACTGACTCAATGGATATGAGTTTCAGTGAACTCCAGGAGTTGGTGATGGACAGGGAAGCCTGGGCGTGCTGTAGTCCATGGGGTTGCAAAGAGTCGGACATGACTGAGTGACTGAATTAAACTGAACTGAACAACTAGCAACATCTTTTCATGTGCCTTTTGGCCATCTGTAGCCTTCTTTAAAGATATGTCTATTTAGGTCTTCTGCCCATTTTTTGATTCAGTTTTCTGCTGTTGTTGTTATTAAGTTATATGAGCTACTTGTATATTTTGGAAATTAAGCCCTTGTTCAAATGTATCCCTGTCCATTGGTTGTCATTTTGTTTTGTTTATGGTTTCCTCTGTTACACAAAAGCTTATAAATTTGACTAGGTCCCATTTGTTTATTTTTGCTTTTATTTTTATTGCCTTGGGATCTAAGAAAACACTGCTATGATTTATGTCAGAGAATGTATTGTCTGTATTCTGTTCTAGGAATTTTATGGTGTCATATCTTATATTTCAGCTTCCCTGGTGGCTCAGATGGTAAAAGAATTGGCCTGCCATGCAGGAGATCTGGGTTCGTTCCCTGGGTTGGGAAGATCCCCTACAGAAGGGAATGGTTCTTGCCTGGAAAATTCCATGGATAACTGAGCCTGGTGGGCTACAGTTCATGGGGTCCCAAAGAGTTGGACACAACTGAGTGACTAACACTTTCACTTTTCATCTTATATTTACATCTTTAAGACATTTTGAGTTTATTTTTGTGTTTGGTGTGAGGGTGTGTTTTAACTTCACTGTCCAGCTTTCCCAACACCACTTGCCGAAGAAACTGTCTTTTCTCCATTGTATATTCTTGCCTCTTTTGTTGAAGGACAAATCTTGGAAAATCTTCTTCTCTAAAACTTTGCCTGGCTATCCAATTATTTCCTTAGGATAGATTCTTAGAAGTTAAATGCCTCAATAAAAGGGTAGGAACTTGTTTAAGATTCTCAGTACATTTGTCAAATTGTTTTACAAAAAGATTGTCCCATTATATCTTCCCATAAGCAATGTATAAACATGCCTTTCCAAGAGCACTAGTGACTAACTGGAGTGTTATCTTGGATCAGCCCCCTAATTTCACAATCAAAACCATTATCTCATTACTTTACCATCTTTTAAAATATATTTTATCATTTAATACATAAATATATTAATGCTTTGTGGGTTATTTCTTTTTCTTTTGTGATTTGTTCATGACCATAGTCCATAGTCAAGGCTATGGTTTTTCCAGTAGTCATGTACAGATGTGAGAGTTGGACCATAAAGAAGGCTGAGCACCAAAGAATTGATGCTTTCAAATTGAGGTGCTGGAGAAGACTCTTGAGAGTCTCTTGGACAGCAAGATCAAACCAGTCAGTCCTAAAGAAAATCAACCCTGAATACTCATTGGAAGGACTGATGCTGAAACTGAAACTCCAATACTTTGGCCACCTGATGCAAAGAGCCGACACATTGGGAAAGACCCTAATGCTGGGAAAGATTGAAGGCAGAAGGAGAAGGGGATTGAAGAGGATGAGACGGTTGGATGGCACCACCGCCTCAATGGACATGAATTTGAGCAAGCTCTGGGAGATGGTGAAGGACAAGGAAGCCTGGCGTGCTGCAGTCCATGGGGGCACAAAGAGTCAGACATGATTAAGTGACTGAACAACACAACATGATCATTTCAGGACTTAATGAATGAAATTACCTTTAACCTGATTGTCAGATATAAGTGAAAACACACAGTACCTGTCTTTCTCTGTCTGACTTTATTTCACTAAGTGTGGAATATAAAATACAAAATGAACAAATACACCAAAACAGAAACAGACTTACAGATACAGAGAACAAAGTAGAGGTTACCAGAAAGGTAAGGATGGGGCAGAACAGGTGAAGGGGATTAAGAGGAACAAACTACTAGGTATTAAAAAATAATAAGTGACAAGGATGTATTGTACAACACAAGGAATATAGTCAATATTTTATAATAACTTTGTATGGAGTATAATCTGTAAAAATATTGAACTACCATGTTCCACTACTGAAACTAATATATCAATAATATTTTAAGTTAACTATACTTCAATTTTTTTAAATGTCAGAAAAGAATAGTAACTGTTATAAATGTGAAATTGAAACTAAACCCTTCAGAAAAGTTCCATACTTCTGATTCACCAAAGGGAACAAATTTATGTCATCCTTGTCTTCATTCAGTTATCTTCATTTGCAACAAATTAACGAGCATCAAGTACTCAGATACCATTATATTATATTAGCAACATTGTCTAATACTGATTCACTTGGCAAAGGACTTTCTTGCAATGCAACCAACACACTTCAAAACAATTGAAGACACTACAACTGTACATTTGTTAACAAACTTTCTCTTAATAATCCATGTTTCCATAATGAATACACACACAGAGAAAAATGTATGAACTCATATAAAGTGAACACATGAAAAGTAGAGAGGGATGGAGAGAGGAAGGTTGGTAAAAAGACAGCTGAATTCATTAGTTTCTATAAAATCTAAAAATATTTCCACTCAGTCAAATTTATTCTCTGAAAAATGAAAGTGATGTGTAAAACTTTGCCCACGTCACAGAAAACAGAGTCTACATTGGGAAGGAGGAGGGGAAAGCACTGGTTGTCAGGAAGTCATATAGTTTCTACCAATACCATTATCAGTGACAGCTGGTTTCCAAAAGGGTACCTTCAAGGAACCATTAATCAGAGAATAATGGGGACAACAAAAGGCAATGCTTCTCAACTGTTTACCATACTATTAGCAATAGATTCCTGTGGCATATATACTATGGGCATGAATACTGTGCTGGTTCACATGTTCTCAATAAATATATGGTATGCGTGTGTTAGTCACCCAGTCATGTCTGACTCTGCAATTCCATAGACTGTAGCCTGCCAGGCTCTTCTGTCCATGGAATTCTCCAGGTAAGAATACTAGAGTGGGTAGCCATTCCCTTCTTCAGGGGATCTTCCCAATTCAGGGATCGAACCTGGGTCCCCTGCATTGCAGACAGCTTCTTTACCATCTGAGCCACTAGGGAAGCCCAAATATATGGTAGATTGTGGTAAATTGATTGCACTAATAGTTCTAGTTTTTAATTCCTCGTATTGATGTCCTTTTATAGTGCTCTCTCCCACTGCCTTTGGGCCTGGCCATGTGACATGCTTTGATCAAAGGAATAGTTACAAACTTGATGTAAGCAGAGGCTTGAAAAGGCACTCATGTGGTTCTGATTTCAGTAGGTCTGGAAGGGCAGAGCCCAAGCATGAGCATTTTGGAAAAACTCCTTGGTTCAGATATACACTCTTCTTTAAAAATCTCTGACTTAGAACATTCATAAGTCCTGAAAACTGTGAATGCAGTAGTTCAGGATTTTTATATAATCCTAAAACATTAATACCTGAGAGAAGCTTTCACAGAAATGGATTTTTAGATTCTGAAACCATTGAAAATGCTTGATATTATCCAACCTGTAGCACTAAGAAATAATATGAGTTGTTTAATCAGGCAATTTTAGAGCTGAAAATGCCTTTAGAAACCTAACTCACTTATTTTGCAAAAAGAAGAAGCTAGTCCATCTTAAGGAACAGTGGTAAGAACAGGGCCAAATCTCAGGCCTCTTAGTTTTCAGTTCATCATAGAAAATCTAAGTTTATTTTCAAATGTTAGTTTTAATTTCCTCTACTATTACTTTTTCTCATCAGGCTTACTAATTTCACTAAAGTGAATTAATTTGAGATTTCTCTCCTTTTATATTTTTCCCACTCAGTAGTAGAGATGCTAATAAATGTGAAATAGTAAAAAAAAAAAAAAAAAAAAAGCTTCTTATAGTGTCAGGAAGGAAGAAAAACAGCAGAAGTTGGCAGGCATGAGCTATACAAACCTTTGGGAGAAAAGGGTCTTAGACAGAAGAAATAGCAAGTATGCATGAGGAAGAATAAGAGAGTCAAATGATTCGAGTGAGATAGGAGACACAGAAAATTGAAGATGATGGCAGAAAGATCAGTATTGTCTGTCTTGTAGTTATTTGGGTTCACCTCTTTCCCTCACTACAATTATTTGCAAAATCTTAGATAACTACACTTTTCCCCACAGAAGACAGGAAGTCCATTAGGAGACTCTTCCTACAAAAAGCTATGACCTCAAAGGGCTACACTCTCAAGGAAGGGTAAGTGGTCTTTCAGCCTGAAGTCCTGTCATTTTGTGGTTCAGGGAACTTAAAAAGTGAACTTGAATTAAAGGGAATTTAGACTGATAGTAACTTCAGGCATCTGGTAGAAACAAATCCAAGTTATTCTGTAAGAAGTTAATCTATGACTTAAGTTTTTCTTACAGGTAATTTCCAGGTACAATGAACAGCAAATACTCAAGGGCAACAAGGCACACAAGGGGAAAAGAAAACATGCATAGTCAATATACAATGGAAATAGACCTATAATGACTTTATATACTACAATTATTAAATACATACTATGAATAAACTATAGTTACTATAAAATTTATATAGAATTTTTAAAGAGAAAATATTGAAAAAAAACTGTCACAATGTTTTGCACATAAAAGGCATTAAATAAATGTTTGTGAATTTAAGTTAATGAACATCTTGCCTTTTCCATGTCAACTACTACTTCATTCACTCATTTTATCCAACAAGCATTTTTGACTATTCAGGGTGTTTCATGCAATGCTTTCAGTATGAAGGATACAATAGTAAACCATATGCACACAGGGTTCTTGCTGTCAAAAACTTTCACATCTAGTGGGAAACATATAGGTAGACAGCTAAATATAACCTGGTGGGATTAGTACTCTGTCAAGGACTACAACAGGACTAGATAATTGAACATACAAAACTCCCAAGAGCCTTACAAACACAGCTCTCCATGATCCTTCTTATTCACCCAAGGATGTGAAAGATTTGTGCAATGAGTATTTAGGGAGAGCTGCCTAAAAGGTTCCAGCATATTTTTCCATGACCTTCTGGTCACATTACCAAGCCAGACTGTCAAACTAGCTACACCAGCTGTAAAACGTCAATAAACTGGCCCTAGATCAGGAATAAGACAAGGGTATATGGTTTTTCCAGTAGTCATGTATGGATGTGAGAGTTGGACTGTGAAGAAGGCTGAGCGCCAAAGAATTGATGCTTTTGAACTGTGGTGTTGGAGAAGACTCTTGAGAGTCCCTTGGACTGCAAGGAGATCCAACCAGTCCATTCTGAAGGAGATCAGCCCTGGGATTTCT
>SJYX01017293.1:20374-35672 GCA_006410675.1 Oreotragus oreotragus | reverse complement strand
AAGGCAAAAAGATAGGACACTGAAATATGAACTTCCCAGGTCGGTAGGTGCCCAATATGCTACTAGAGATCAGTGGAGAAATAATTCCAGAAAGAATGAAGGGATGGACCCAAAGCAAAAACAACACCCGGTTGTGAATGGGACTGGTGATGGAAGCAGGGTTCGATGGTGTAAAGAGCAATATTGCATAGGAACCTGGAATGTTAGGTCCATAAATCAAGGCAAATTGGAAGTGGTCAAACAAGAGATGGCAAGAGTGAACATCAACATTCTAGGAATCAGTGAACTAAGATGGCCTGGAATGGGTGAATTTAACTCAAATGACCATTATATCTACTACTGTGGGCAGGAATCCCTTAGAAGAATTGGAGTAGCCATCATAGTCAACAAAAGAGTCTGAAATGCAGTACTTGGATGCAATCTCAAAATTGACAGAATGATCTCTCTTCGTTTCCAAGGCAAACCATTCAATATCACGGTAATCCAAGTCTATGCCCCAACCAGTAACGCTGAAGAAGCTGAAGTTGAACAGTTTAATGAAGACCTACAAGACCTTCTAGAACTAACACCCAAAAAACGATGTTCTTTTCATTACAGGGGACTAGAATGCAAAAGTAGGAAGCCAAGAAACACCTGGAATAACAGGCAAATTTGGCCTTGGAGTACAGAATCAAGCAGGTCAAAGGCTAATACAGTTCTGTCAAGAGAAGGCAGTGGTCATAGCAAACACCCTCTTCCAACAACACAAGAGAAGACCCTACACATGGACATCACCAGATGGTCAACACTGAAATCAGATAGATTATATTCTTTGCGGCCAAAGATGGAAAAGCTCTATACGGTCAGCAAAAATCAAGACAGGGAGCTGACTGTGGCTCAGATTATGAACTCTTTATTGCCAAATTTAGACTGAAATTGAAGAAAGTGGAGAACACCACTAGACCATTCAGGTATGACCTAAATCAAATCCTTTATGACTATACAGTGGAAGTGAGAAATAGATTTAAGGGACTAGATCTGATAGAGTGTCTGATTAACTATGGATGGAGGTACGTGACATTGTACAGGAGATAGGAATCAAGACCGTCCCCAAGAATAAGAAATGCAAAAAAAAACCAAAATGGGTAAGGGACCCAAATATACATTTTGCCAAAGAAGACATACATACCAAGGCCCATGAAAAGGTTCTCAATGTACTAATTAGCAGAGAAATGCAATTCCAAACCACAAAAAAATATCACCTGACATCCGTTACACTGGCTATCATCAAAAAGATAGGAAATAAAAATGTTGGCAAGGAGGCAGAGAAAAGGGAACCCTTGCACACTGTTGGTGGTAATCTAAATTGATATAGCACTATGGAAAACAGTATGGAAGTTCCTAAAAAATTAAAAACGGACTACCAACATTTTCCAATAACTGACAAGGTGGCAGAAGTGAAGCAAAAGAAGCAGACCTTCCACAGGTCCACCTATTTCAGGCGTGGACCTTGACCAGTTGCTGGACAAGTCCTACAAGCCGCTGATGCAAGTGTAAAGCGCCTGGCAGCAACCATGGCTGAACTGGGCCTATGGAGGAAGCAGCATCCCACGGCTGAAGTGCCTGCACAAGGCCAGAATGAGGTGCCGCTCACGGAGAAGCCTAAGGTTGTGATGACACACCTGTGGGACATGATCATCCTGTCCAAGATGGCAGGCGGCTACAGCAGCAAGACGCTCACCCAGGTGGAAATGAAGCCTGGGATGACTGGGCACTGTGCAGGCAGGCCCCCAGTGACCCACCAGCCTGTGAAGCATGAGCTGCTCAGGCACCAGAGGCACCCACTTCTCCAGCTTCAACCTCTTCAAGAAGCCTGCTTGGCCAATAAAGGCACAGACTTCTCTAAAAAATAAGCGACTGTTAAAAATAGCAACAGGACTACTTTATGATCCAGCAATTCCACTTCTGGGTATATAGCCAAAAGAAATAAAATCACTATCTCAAAAAGGTATCTGCACCCAAGTGTTCACTGAAGCATTATTTACAATAGCCAAGACAAGAAAATGCCTAAGTGGCCATCCACATGAATGGATAAAGATGTTTTGAGATATATATATATATATAGGCTTCCCTGGTGGCTCAGCGGTAAAGAATCTGCCTGCAATGCAGGACACGCAGGAGAGGGGTTCAATCACTGGGTCAGGAAGATCCCCTGGAGGAGAGCATGGTAATCCACTCCAGTACTCTTGTCTGGAGACTCTCATGGAGAGAGGAACCTGGNATACAGAGTGAAGTAAGCCAGAAAGAAAAACATCAATAAAGTATACTAATGCATATATATGGAATTTAGAAAGATGGTAATGATAACCCTGTACGCGAGACAGCAAAAGAGACACAGATGTATAGAACAGTCTTTTGCACTCTGGGTGAGGGAGAGGGTGGGATGATTTGGGAGAATGGCACTGAAACATGTTTATGATATCATATATGAAACGAATTGTCAGTCCAGGTTCAATGCATGATACAGGATGATTGGGGCTGGTGCACTGGGATGACCCAGAGGGATAGTATGGGGAGGGAGGTGGGAGGCGGGTGCAGGATGGGGAACACGTGTACACCCATGGTGGACGCATGTTAATGTATGGCAAAACCAATACAATATTGTAAAGTAATTAGTCTCCAATTAAAATAAATAAATTTATATTAAAAAATAAAGTAAAATAAAATTTTTATTGAAGTATCACTGATTTACAATGTTGGGTCAGTTTCATGTGTACAGTACAGTGAATCAGTTATACACTTGCATATATCCAGTCTTTTTTCTAGATTCTTTGCCCATATAGGTCATTACAGAGTATTCAATAGAGTTCCCTGTGCTATATAATAAGTAGGTCCTTATTAATTATCTATTTTTATATATAATAGTTAGCTTATGTTCATAACACAATCACTACAGGAAAAAGCTATCAACTTGATTCTAGAATTTGAACTTGGATCTGAGGAACTCCAAAACAAAAACTCAATGCTTATTGTTTCTGTTATTAATTTCATAACATCAAGATGCTATAAATTTCTCTAGACAGAAAAAATGCCTGAGTAAAAGCTATTCAAAATTGATATAAATTCCTTTGTGAGGAAAGAACTCTTAAAATTATGCATTCACTCTGCCAAGAATATGTGAGTTAAATCTCTATCTCAAAAATTTTAGATCAAATAAAGAAAATTTTGCTATAATCCTCCCAATTCTTCAATATTATGAAGTCTGTAATTAACCTCTCTCTATGGTCTAGGAAATACAAATCAAGATAATCCTCTAGTTTTGATAGTATATTTATTTATCCCTCCCTTACTTCCTTCTCCCTAAAAAATTAAGGCTACCATGAATATTAGATAAAAGGAAAAAACACTGTGAAAAATTACTCTTCTTAAGCATTATTATCTCCAGATACAGTTCATGGTAAGATTATTTCCTTTCTCATATCTATTGTCTAACTCTTAACTCATCTTCATTTAATGCAAAGGAATGAATGGGCTTCCTTCAATACTTTTCTGCTTATTTTAAAGCTTTCTTCCTCTACTTTCAGGTAAGAAGTCTTTAAACTCCACAGGCTATTGCACTGTGCCTCTTAATTTAGATTGCTGTTGCTGTTCAGTTGCTAGGCCATGTAACTCTGCCACTTTGTGGACTGCAGAACACCGCAGCGCCTCTGTCCTCCATTCTCTCCGAGTTTGCTCAAATTCATGTCTATTGAGTGGATAATGCTATCTAACCATCTTACCCTCTGCTGTCCCCTTCTTGTCTCTCCTTCAGTCTTTCCCGGCATCAGGATCTTTTCTTATGAGTAGGGTCTTTTCCAGTGAGTCAGCTCTTCGCACAGCTGGCCAAAGTACTGGAGCTTCAGCTTCAGCATCAGTCCTTTCAATGACTAGTCAGGACTGATTTCCTTTAGGATCGACCGGTTTGATCTCCTTGCAGTCCAAGGGACTCTCAAGAGTCTTCTCCAACACCACAGTTCAAAAGCATCAATTCTTTGGTGCTCAGCCTTCTTCACAGTCCAACTCTCACATCCATACATGACTACTGGAAAAAAACCATAGCTTTGACTACATGGACCTTTGTCAGTAAAGTGATACCTCTGCTTTTTAATAGGCTGTCTAGGTTTAGCATAGCTTTTCTTCTAAGAAGCAAGCGTCTTTTAATTTCATGGCTGCACTCACCATCTGCAGTCATTTTGAAGTCCAAGAAAATAGTCTGTCACTGTTTCCATTGTTTCCTCATTTATTTGCCATGAAGTTATGGGACTGAATGCCATGATCTTCGTTTTTCGAATGTTGAGTTTCAATCCAGCTTTTCACTCTCCTCTTTCACCCTCATCAAGAGTCTCTTTAGTTCCTCTTCACATTCTGCCATTTGCCAGAGTGGTATCATCTGCATACCTGAGGTTGTTGATATTTCTCTTGGCAATGTAGGTAGAGGATTATTATTTTCAAATTTCAAGAGCAAACCCAAAGAGAAAATTTAAACTTGGCAAAATAATTTAAGTTACACATTATACAAATAGAAAATCAAACTTGAAACAACTGAAGAATTTTCTAGTTCCTGTAGACTGCATCATAATGCCCAGGATGAAAATAATAGATTTTTCAGAAATCGGGTCCTCTCCAGCAACAATTCAACAAATGCATGAAAATGCACATCTGTGAAATAAATCTGCCACAGATGCTGCACCTGGAAATGAGGTCTAGAACAGGAAGCCATTTATTATCACAATAAATCATATCTATAATCTATAGAGATCCCTCCTCCATGAACAAAAAAAAACCTAGTTTGGAAATTTTAAAGACTCTAGTTCACTTAAAAAAAATAATGATGAAAGATTGATTGGAATCTAACTCTTACAGAGCTGCAAGCTACAGCATGTTGTTTAAAAGACATTGTATACATACTTTCAGAGCTTAATTTCCTTGCATTTGTACTTAAGAATGAGACTGAATTTACCCAGTCTAAATTAATCTTTAGAAGTGACCAAACTATGTAAACCTGATATTTTTAAAGAGATTAAAATGGCCCTTGGAGACCTTAACTGCCTACCTATTCCAGTATGCACCAGGAAAAAATGAAGGTAAATTTCTTTTTTTTCTAAGAGTTTCCTACTCTTGAGTATTACATGATGTAAACTTTTATCTCTTACGTACATCTAAGCAGTGCAGAGAAGGTTTTGGAATACAATACTGCCTAGCTGCTCTTAGAAGCTGTTTGACAATGGGGCTGGCTGTGTTTCTAGATCTTTCTGATGGTCTCCTTTCAACTAAGTTTTTGGTCTTCTCAACATGGTTGCATTTTCTAAGCAGAAAAGAAAACTGCCAACATCCAAAGGCAAGAACATCAGGAAGCAGAAAAAATTCAAGATTCATCTTCATTTCCTTCTCTCACCTCCTTCTACTCTCCTTTTGGGCTCTAGTTATAAAGGGCTCTTAATATCCACTCCCACTGCTCACACCCTGCCAAAGGCCTGAAATCAGAACCTGGGGAGGCAATCTGGGGCATAGCAGCGTCCAGGGCTGAGGAAAACCAGCCATCAAGCCACACAGCTGGCCCTTGCTCAACGTATGTCAGAGTAAGACACTCTTACAGTTCCCAACACTCAAGTTCAGTCAGATAAAATTTAAAAACAGAAGTTAGAAAAAAGTTTCTTCCTTTGCTTTTCTTTCCTTACAAGTATATCTTGTAAGGAACATAAATCTGTCACCTTTATCATTCTACCTATATGTGAAATACCCATATAAAGCACCTTAAAAAAAGAGCTCCTTCACCAAACTATTCTATATAGAACTATGTAAAATATCTCAAACTATGAAAACACAATCTTATATGAAGTGGAAAAAAAATGTTTAAATACAAAATTAAAATGACTATTCTCAAGTTAAAGGCTAATTTAGAAATGATATAATGTCTCGCTATTGCCAGAAACTTTTTTGTCTTGTATTACACACTTAAAGTTAGTCAGATTAACCAAAAGCTTTAGCCAGTCTCATTAGTTTTCATCAAGAATGTATAGTACGGAGGGCAGAACCCCTAAACACGCAGAAGACTGTTTCTAACAATGGTATGTTTTTTAAAAAAAATGAATTCAGTACTTCTTTATGTGTGATATTTCAATGCCTTTTATCTAGCTATTATGAATGTGTTACCCAGTGTACTAAGTTGATAATTCCAGAATTTTTCCAAGCAAAAAGTTAGGCTGATGAGTATTTCCAGGGTCATCATCCATTTCCCTTTTGGAAAGAAGGTTCTAAATATGCCCTTTTCCAGTCTTCAGGCACCTTATCAGTCCTCCACGAGTTTTCAAAAATGATATCTAGCGGTTCTGTGATGACTTCGGCCAATTCATTAAGAACTCTAGGATGCCAGCCATTGGGACCTGTGGATTTGAACATATCGGGGTTATTTAAGTTCTCCTTTACCCATTCTTCCCCTAGTTCATCACGGATTTCTGCTCCATTTTTTTAAGTCATACTTGACCCTTTCTGGTTACCATATGGACTTTTGAAAACTAAGACTCTGTTGTTTATCAATTTTCTCTTTGAAGCTAGTAATAAGAAAATGTATTTTATTCTTCTCAAGCCTATATTTGTTTTTTTAAAAAGGTCTACTTCTCTTTCCTTTAATGTTTCTTATGAGAATAGGAAAGTTAAAAACATTTAAATAAAAATATATCTTGTAATAGTTTGCCTTCCTAAATCACATCACTCAGTTCTACACTTTGGTAGCCTTAGTCATAGAATATCAGTCAACATACTGCAAAATATTTCAAACGCTACCTAGCTCATGCTCAGGAGGTATGTATCTACCCAGCTTGTCTGTGTAAAGGCTAATTCAAAATGCACCTTCCTAAATAAAAGATTCACAATCATCTTTAATCATAATCATTTGTGTGCACAAACAGTTACTTTTTCACACAGGCATTTAAAAGCATATTTATACATAAGCTGGAAAGAGATGAATAAGGATTTCTTTCAAAGCAGTAACCTAGCAGAATTCATATGCTATTGTGTGGTCATCTGCACCAGTGTTCTGGGATTGATATTACACTAATTATCTCCAAGCTTTGATTGGTGTTGACAGTTTTAACCCCTTCACGGTCACCATGATTCCTCCACAAATGGAAGGCAGCAACAGATTACAGTTTCCTGCCCATCTGTCACTGTTGTGCCCTGGGCCAAGAGTCCCTTGACAGATCAGAATGGACAAAGGAGAAGGGGGAAAAAAAGGGTGCAAAGGAAGAATGAGGATGCCTGGGTCTCTCCCATGATTTTTGATACGACAGGCAGACTGTGCTGCTTGGATTCAACCCTTCACTTGTGTTTTGGTGTGTTTGTTTTTATTGTTGTTCAACTGAAAAAGCTTTTGGAAAAGATTGAATCACTTTTGCTCTCTTTCATTTTTGTTTTTCTAGTCTACAACTCTCCAGTGTTACCCCCAGTTTTATCTCTTGCAAAAAAATTATATTGCAGGCATTATTGAAAGACTTTTAAAAAATGATTCTGCACATTTCTCTAGGGTACAATAAACTGTTTTAGCACATGCTATGTTCACCCCTGCTCAAACAGCCACCTGCTGATAGCAATATGTTAACTAATACGTCGCTATTAATTACCTTGGGTAAAATCATCCAACAATTGCATCTAAATGGATAGAAAGTATTACTAGCCATGCTCAGAAAGTTTCTTTCCCCAGAGATTCCGGCTGTTTTGAGATCTTTTTGTCCCTGTAATACCAAGTAATAATATCTTAGTACTCACTAATATATTCAAATAGTCACTCAGATAAACCCATCTCCAAGCCAATCCATTCTTCTATGAAAATCAAGCTCCTATTATAAACTATGTAAAAGTAATGTTTGCTCTAACTTGACAAGCTAGGTTTTTTTTTTGTTTGTTTTTTTGAGGGGAGGAGTGAGGGAAATTTAGCTTAACATGAAGGCAAAACTGTTTCATTTTTAATGAATAAATGAAGAAGTGCTGCAACAAGAATGTATTTGCTTTAGAGTGTGAGTTAACTTGCTATTTCTACCTGAAAAACCAGAAAGAGCCTCTGGTTACAGCATTAGGACAACTAAGAGCCGGCTCATTAGAAAAGACTCTGATGTTGGGAAAGACTGAAGGCAGGAGAAGGGCATGACAGACGATGAGATGGTTGGATGGCATCACCAACTCAATGGACGTGAGCTTGAGCAAGCTCCAGGAGATGGTGAAGGACAGGGAAGCCTGGAGTGCTGCGGTCCATGGGGTCGCAAAGAGTCAGACATGACTGAGGGATTGAACAAGTGAACAACAGAAGACCTCAGGAAGACTACAGCTGAATTCTGACAAAGTCACCAAGGAAGGAGACTCCATCCTGAGAAGACTCTTGTTAAAACAAAAGATTCTCAGATGTTGCACCATGCCTGATACAGCTCTGCCTGAAGTCAGCAAGATACCCCTGCCAACCATTAAAGGTCACTGTATTAAAGATCATTGTCTTCCAGGAACGTATGGAAATAAAGAAAATACCTTGGACAGGCTATCATCTAGTAAACGCAGGTACCCTCCACATTAAACTCAGCTAAAGATGTGGACTACAAAGTCATCCACAAATATAGCATCAAGCCAACAGCCCCAACTGAAACCTCTTGCGTCTTAGGTTCAACAAAAACAAATTGCATTGACTAAACAAGCCCAGCCTTGCCATTTGCTAGTTTTCATTCTTTGGGGGAAAGGGTAGGAGGCAGACAAACAGGATTTCCGCACTTGGGTCATGGAGAGTTTCAAGATGTGAGAGCAGTCTCAGAGAACAGTAATTAGCGGAGCACATGTTGCTTCATGATCAGAGGAGACATTAGTAATTTCCCTGCTAGGAAGGCTCCTTGGCGCTCTGGCACCTGGCGTGCACTGTGACATCCTGGATCCTGCTCCTTATAGATCCCACTCTTCAAGCAGAAGAGAAATGAACAGATGTTTACAACTCTGATCAGCATTAAGGAGAGATTACTGCTAAAAAGACGTCTTATGGGCAAACAGGCGATGTTAGTCCAGTCTCACTTCACAGAGCTGCTCCTATCAGCTCACATTTTTCCATTTCATTTTCCCCCTAAATTGTCTAGCATATTTCTACAGAGGAAAAAAAAAAAAGCCCTTTCTTCATTCCTCCAAGGAAAATAAAAATCTGTTTGATATAAGTCTGGGCTTTCCAGGTGACACTAATGGTGAAGAATCCGCCTGCCAGTGCAGGAGACACAGGAGATGCGTATTCAGGCCCTAGGTCAGGGAGGTCCCCTGGAAGAGGAAATGGCGACCTTTTCTAATAGTCTTGTCTGGGAAATCCCATGGACAGGGGAGCCTGCCAGGTTATAGTCCAGGGGTCACAAAGAGTCATACATGACTGAGAACGCGCACACGCACATACCTCCTAAGCATGTACAGCCTTCTTTGAATATAGGACTAGATTGACTTAAAAAAAAAATCTTGAAAAAAATTGCCTCAAATCTGGTCCTTTCTCAAAACTCGCAAAAATCCATCTCTGGACCAATAAATGAGTGAGTGAGTGAGTGAAAGTAACTCAGTCGTGTCCAACTCTTTGCAACCCCATGGACTATACAGCCCATGGAATTCTCCACGCCAGAATACTGGAGTGGGTAGCCTTTCCCTTCTCCAGGGGATCTTCCCAACCCAGGAATCGAACCTTGTCTCCTGCATTGCAGGCGGATTCTTTGCTAACTGAGTTATCAGGGAGATCACAGGACCAATAAATGGTAAATTATATTTTTGGCTCTACTAATGTTCTTGAAGCTTTACTGTTTTTAAAGACAGAGTTTATAAAAATTGAGTGCCAGCAGTCTGTAATGTGCCAAATTATCTATTTCTAGGGAGATATTATTAAAACGTTTATAACCCTGCTGCTGCTGCTGCTGCTGCTGCTAAGTCACTTCAGTCGTGTTCGACTCTGTGTGACCCCATAGACGGCAGCCCACCAGGCTCCCCCATCCCTGGGATTCTCCAGGCAAGAATACTGGAGTGGGTTGCCATTTCCTTCTCCAATGCATGAAAGAGAAAAGTGAAAGTGAAGTCGCTCAGTCTGTCTGACTGTTAGTGACCCCATGGACTGCAGCCCACCAGGCTCCTCCGTCCACTGGACTTTCCAGGCAAGAGTACTGGGGTGGGGTGCCATTGCCTTCCCCGGTTTATAACCCTAGCTGGCCTAATTCTTCCCCGACCTGGTTTGAGACACTCAGAGTTCTTACCTCAGGGCCATACAAACCTAATTCCTGGGCTGAACTGTGGCTTTCTCAGTGGTATTTGTTCTAGGCTATTAAGAAGGGTGAGAGAAGAGAGGAAGTCTTTCATTTCCACTATCTGGCAATTCTAATCTGTTAGGGTTCCAATCAGGGAAACGAAGGGGGTGTACGGAGGCACAGAAAAAGTTATTGAAAGAATTAAACTACTATCCTGTGGCTAAATATTAAGTTTTATGAGATAATGTGTGTTTCTTTCTTAGCTGATTATTCTGATTTTTAACTGACTTCAGGTGTGCTACTCTTTTCAGCTTCTAATTTCCCCTTAATTAAAAGGCAGTCAGTGTCAGGTTCAGGATAAGCCATTTAGAAGTTATTTTGCTATTGTGATATTATTTAAAAGGATGTAGCCCCACTGCAGATGTAGAACCAATAAATTCTCCACTTATGGTAGCTGAGATTTAAAAACAAAAACAAAAACAAAAACTGGTGACTGTACAATAATAGTCCATGCAATTTCCATACAACTGGGGGTGGGTCAACTGTCTCTCGGAGAAGGGAATGGCACCCCCCTCCAGTACTCTTGCCTGGAAAATCCCATGGACGGAGGAGCCTGGAGGGCTGCAGTCCATGGGGTCCCTAAGAGTCACACTGAGTGACTTCACTTTCTCTTTTCACTTTCATGCATTGGAGAAGGAAATGGCAACCCACTCCAGTTTTCTTGCCTGGAGAATCCCGGGGACAAGGCTGCCTGGTGGGCTGACGTCTATGGGTCACACAGGGTTGCACACGAATGAAGCAACTTAGCAGCAGTAGCAGCAGCAACTGTCTCTTAGGAAAAAAAATAATAAAAAATGGTACAAATTTTCCCTGGATGGCACACATGCACTAATCTGGTGACATACAAGATTTTTTTAACCACATGACTTTCTCAACATTTAGTCATGTCACACTACCTATCATTATGGACCCAAGGAAGATTGGTAATACTCTAACAGACTGGGGAGGTGGCAGTTGTGTATAAATACAGCCTCACTTTAGCTTCAAATTTCTCCAAAGGCATAACCACATTTTACACTTCTTTATATCCACTGAAGCCGTGAAATTAGAAGACGACTGCTTCTAGGAAGGAGAGCTATGACAAACCTAGAGAGTGTATTAAAAAGCAAAGACATCACTTTGCAGAGGTCCATATAGTCAAGGCTATGGTCTTTCCAGTGGTTATGTATGGATGTGTGAGTTGGACCATAAAGAAGGCAGAGTGCCAAAAAATTGATGTTTTTGAACTGTGCTGCTGGAGAAGACTCTTGAGAGTCACTTGTCCAGCAAGAGATGAAACCAGTCAATCCTCAAGGAAATCAACCCTGAATATTCATTGGAGGGATTGATGTTGAAGATGAAGCTCCAATCCTTGGCCACCTGATGCTAAGAGCCAACCCATTGGAAAAGGCCCTGATGCAGGGAAAGACTGAAGGTAGATGGAGGAGAGGGCAACAGAGGATGAGCTGGTTGGATGGCATTGCCGATTCAATGGACACGAACTTGGGCAAACTCTGGGAGACGGGGAGGGACAAGCAGGCCTGCCTTGCAGAACATAGGGTCGCAAAGAGTCGGACAGCACTTGGCCTCCAAACAACAGCAGCAATATCCACCCTGGGAATATTACACAGCATGTCATGCACTACGACTGCTGGCTGATTCAACTGTCCACAGTAAAATTTCTACATCAAACTTCTCAGTAAAGTAAGTGGCTACCAAGAAATTTAAGTCTAGCAAGTCAGACAGGAGTATAGATACCTTTGCCTACATGGCAGAGAAAAAAATGTCAATATCAATATGTTCACTAATCCCATCGGAATCTTCATGGTCACCTTTCAGTTCCTCCAAATGCCTCTAAGGGGCGCCGCTTAGCTGCTGGGAAGGTTGAGGCTGCCTCCCAGGACAGCAATCTGGAGGACACGACGTCATGTTACACAATGAGCTGGCATGGATGTCCTTTTTCCTGCTACAGGAGTTCCACAGGGTAGGTTTCTTAGGGATTCTACAGACTAGAAAAACGTTTGCCCGTTCCAGAATGACCTGTGTATACTTTCTTTTTTTGACTGTAAACACAAATACCCAAATGCATTATAAACCATTCTTTATAACTATCCTGTCTTCACGTATGGTGTGTCCTTGCCAAGTATTGATTTACTAGCTAGTTTCTGGACAAAACTAAATAGGTTATAACAAACTGCACTGCTACTCACCCTGGACTCACAAGAGTTTTAGGCTTCACTCAGGATTAAATTTGCAGGTTTTCAGCAAATTGAAAGTATACTGAAGAGGATGGAAATTTTCCTACCCCTTCTAATTCAGCAAAGCCTCAGGAAAAGACTCCAAGGTTAAAAGACAAAAGCATCTTTGTTTATTCTCTCCTCCAGGCATTAACTGGCTTTTATAACTTTTCCAACTGAATAACTATGTAAATTCCTGATTTCTTAAAAGCACTTTGTTGTAGTCACCGCATATTCCAAATATGCTAAAATTCCCCCACGTGGAGAGCAGCCCACAGGGCTGTGGTCTGCAAGCTGCAGAAAACGCAAGGAGACAAGAGGCCTAGGACCTCCCTCACTCCCCAGAGTTGGTCCTGTCTTATCTCTACCAGGAAGAAATTATCAGGAATTGAACTGTTAAGAATTCTGAATTGTTCTTTCAGCAATTTTATAATAATTAACAGCTGGTCACAACATGAAGCTGGGGCTAGGTCACCACACTTTCAAAAAGTATAATAGCACAGTTAAGGAGGCAAAATAGTAGCTGGAGGGGACAGTGGTTTTAAGAACAAGGAAGGATCTGGGCACGTTTACAGAAGGAGTGGAAGGGTTCCATGGAGAGAGACCAAATGCAAGAAAACAAAGGGATAATTATGGGCCATAATTATGACTAGGGCCAAGAGTAGATGCCCAGAGGACGGATTAGCCTTAGAGGGGAGAGGGTAATTCTTCAACAGAAACAGAGGGAACAAAGAACAGATGGGCAAAGATGCCAACACACTCTGAGATGAAGGAGAGGCGAGGGAGGGAGCTCCTGTGCAAGACTCGACGTTCTAGGTAATGACGTAGCCATGGCCATCTGCAGAAGGGGAGAGGTGAGGGGCAAGGGTAGTTTTAAAGCACCTGACGGTGGCATGGGGGGGTCTGAAACAGTCGCCAAGAGAATTGTGACATGAAATCAGTTTGACAGTTTCAAGAGAACAGATTAGGCTGGGCTGGGCAGGACTGTCATGGAATTACAATGAAAGGGCTTTTTTTTTTTTTGTATTTATTTATTTTTTTACACGAACTCCCAAACATGAACCCCCCTCCCACCTCCCACCCCACATCATCCCTCCAGATCATCCCCATACACCAGCCCCAAGCATCCTGCATCCTGCATTGAACATAGACTGGCAATTCATTTCTTACATGATAGTATACATATTTCAATGCTATTCTCCCAATGCAAAACTGCAAAAGAGATACAGATGTGTAGAGCGGACATATGGACTCTGAGGGAGAGGGAGAGGGTGGGATGAAAGGGCTTTTAGAGGCTTTCTGTACTATGCTTCAAAGCCTCCAAATGCTACCCAAAATAGTGATCAAGACACAGGCCTAGAAACGCTCAATAGAAGTCCAGAACAGAAACAATGATAAATGCTACAGGATGCTGAATACTAAGGCTTCCCAGGTGGTTCAGTGATAAAAATGCTCCTGCAATGCATAAGATGCAGGAGACATGGGTTCTCACGTCCATTGAGTCCGTGATGCCATTAAACCCTCTCATCCTCTGTCGTCCCCTTCTCCTTCCTCCTTCAGTCTTTCCCAGCATCAGGATCTTTTCCAATGAGTCAGTTCTTCCCATCAGGTGGCCAAAGTATTGGAGTTTCAGCCTCAGCATCAGTCCTTCCAACGAACACTCAGGACTGATTTCCTTTAGGATGGACTGGTTGGATCTCCTTGCAATCCAAGGGACTCTCAAGAGTCTTCTCCAACACTACAGTTCAAAAGCATCAATTCTTCAGCACTCAGCTTTCTTTATAGTCCAGCTCTCACATCCATACATGACTACTGGAAAAACCATAGCTTTGTTGGCAAAGAGATGTCTTTGCTTTTAATACCCTATCTAGGTTTGTCCTTACAAGAAGCAAGTGCCTTTTAATATTGTGGCTGCAGTCTCCGTCTACAGTGATTTTGGAGCCCAAGAAAATAAAATCTGTCACTGTTTCTACTTTTTCCCCATCTAACTGCCATGAAGTGATGGGACCAGATGCCATGATCTTGGGTTTTTAAATGTTGAGTTTTAAGCCAGCTTTTTCACTCTCCTTTTTCATCCTCAAGAGGCTCTTTAGTTCCTTTAGTTCTTTATGTTTGTAGTACATACTATGATTATAACCAGTCTACCTCAGTAACAGTCAACAGCTACTAACAGTAACTGAATAAACTTCTGTGCCAGGCACTGTGCTGAGGACACAGCATACTTAAATATAATCTCCTTTACTTCTTACCATAAGCCCACATGATGGCTCTTCTGGACTCAGTTTTACAAAGAATCTGAAGCTTTCAAGTGTAGATATCCTGAGAGTGTCAAATTAATGGCAGAGCAGTTCTATCCAGCAGTGAAGCCCACCCTTGTAAAAGTATGCCTGCACTCCCCATCATTTTTATTTTATTTATTTATGTATTTACTTATTTATTTTGGTTGCACAGCATGCAGGACTCACCCAATTGGGGACTGAACCCATGCTCCCTGAAAAGGAAGTAAGGAGTCTTAACTACTGGGCCACCAGGGAATTCCCCCCACCATTTTTGATTGGGAATGTACAATAGTTGAATAACATCCCCCAAACTCACAGCCACCTGAAATTCCAGAATGTGAACTTGGAAATACAACCTTTGCAGATGATGTAAGCTCTGCAGATGCCATCACTGGTGTCCTTTCAAGAGGAGAGGAGACACACACAAAGAAGAAGGCCGTATGAAGATGGACATGCAGAATGCAGTGATGCAGCTATTCATACAAGCCCAGTA
>SJYX01017293.1:0-19781 GCA_006410675.1 Oreotragus oreotragus | reverse complement strand
TCTCTTTTGCTGTCTTGCATACAGGGTCCTCATTACCATCTTTCTAAATTCCATATATATGTGTTAGTATACTGTATTGGTGTTTTTCTTTCTGGCTTACTTCACTCTGTATAATCGGTTCCAGTTTCATCCATCTTATTAGAACTGATTCAAATGTATTCTTTTTAATGGCTGAGTAATACTCCATTGTGTATATGTACCACAGCTTTCTTATCCATTCATCCACTGATGGACATCTAGGTTGTTTCCATGTCCTGGCTATTATAAACAGTGCTGCAATGAGCATTGGGGTACATGTGTCTCTTTCTATTCTGGTTTCCTCGGTGTGTATGCCCAGCAGTGGTATTGCTGGGTCATAAGGCAGTTCTATTTGCAATTTCTTAAGGAATCCAAAGGAGACAATTAACAAAATGAAAAGGCCACTTACAGAATGAAAAATATCTATTTGCAAGCCGCACACATGATAAGGGATTAATATCCAAAATATATAGGGAGCTCATATAATTAAACAGCAAAAACAAAACAATTCGATTAAAAATTGGGTTCAGTTCAGTTCAGTTGCTCAGTCATGTCTGACTCTTTGCGACCCCATGAACCACAGCATGCCAGGCGTCCCTGTCCATCAACAACTTCCAGAGTCGATCCGAACCTATGTCCATCGAGTCAGTGATGCCATCCAACCATCTCATCCTCTGTCGTCCCCTTCTCCTGCCCTCAATCTTTCCCAGCATCACAGTCTTTTCAAATGAGTCAGCTCTTTGCATCAGGTGGCCAAGTATTGGAGTTTCAGCTTCAACATCAGTCCTTCCAATGAACAACCAGGACTGATCTCCTTTAGGATGGACTGGTTAGATCTCCTTGCAGTCCAAGGGACTCTCAAGAGTCTTCTCCAACACCACAGTCCAAAAGCATCAATTTTTCTGCTCTCAGCTTTCTTTATAGTCCAACTTTCTCATCCATATATGACCACTGGAAAAACCATAGCCTTGACTAGATGGACCTTTGCTGGCAAAGTAATGTCATTGCTTTTTAATATGTTGTCTAGGCTGGTCATAACTTTCCTTCCAAGGAGTAAGCATCTTTTAATTTCATGGCTGGAATCACCATCTGCAGCAATCTTAGAGCCCAGAAAAATAAAGTCAGCCACTGTTTCCACTGTTTCCCCATCTATTTGCCATGAAGTGATGGGACCAGATGCCATGATCTTAGTTTTCTGAACGGTGAGCTTTAAGCCAACTTTTCCACTCTCCTCTTTCACTTTCATCAAGAGGCTCTTTAGTTCTTCCTCACTTTCTGCCATAATGGTGGTATTGTCTGCATATCTGAGGTTATTGATATTTCTCCCAGCAATCTTGATTCCAGCTTGTGCTTCATCCAGCCCAGCATTTCTCATGATGTACTCTGCATATAAGTTAAATAAGCAGGGTGACAATATACAGCCTTGACATACTCCTTTTCCTGTTTGGATCCAGTCTGTTGTTCCATGTCCAGTTCTAACTGTTGCTTCCTGACCTGCATACAGATTTCTCAAGAGGCAGGTCAGGTGGTCTGGTATTCCCATCTCTTTCAGAATTTTCCACAGTTTATTGTGATCCACACAGTCAAAGGCTTTGGCATAGTACGAGAGGAGCTACCCTGCACCAGAGGGCAGGGGCAGCAGCCAAGAGGAGCTAACCTGCATCAGAGGTAAGGAGCAGCGGCTGTGCTTTGCTGGAGCAGCTGTGAAGAGAGACCCCATGTCCAAGGTAAGAGAAACCCAAGATGGTAGGCACTGAGAGAGGGAATCAGAGGACTGACAGACCGAAACTACAGTCACAGACAACTAGCCAATCTAATCACACGGACCGCAGCCTTGTCTAACTCAATGAAGCTGAGCCATGCCATGTGGGGCTACCCAGGATGGCCAGGTCATGGTGGAGAGGTCTGACAGAATGTGGTCCACTAGAGAAGCGAATGGCAAACCACTTCAATACTCTTGCCTTGAGAACTCCATGAACAGTATGAAAAGGCAAAAAGATAGGACACTGAAATATGAACTTCCCAGGTCGGTAGGTGCCCAATATGCTACTAGAGATCAGTGGAGAAATAATTCCAGAAAGAATGAAGGGATGGACCCAAAGCAAAAACAACACCCGGTTGTGAATGGGACTGGTGATGGAAGCAGGGTTCGATGGTGTAAAGAGCAATATTGCATAGGAACCTGGAATGTTAGGTCCATAAATCAAGGCAAATTGGAAGTGGTCAAACAAGAGATGGCAAGAGTGAACATCAACATTCTAGGAATCAGTGAACTAAGATGGCCTGGAATGGGTGAATTTAACTCAAATGACCATTATATCTACTACTGTGGGCAGGAATCCCTTAGAAGAATTGGAGTAGCCATCATAGTCAACAAAAGAGTCTGAAATGCAGTACTTGGATGCAATCTCAAAATTGACAGAATGATCTCTCTTCGTTTCCAAGGCAAACCATTCAATATCACGGTAATCCAAGTCTATGCCCCAACCAGTAACGCTGAAGAAGCTGAAGTTGAACAGTTTAATGAAGACCTACAAGACCTTCTAGAACTAACACCCAAAAAACGATGTTCTTTTCATTACAGGGGACTAGAATGCAAAAGTAGGAAGCCAAGAAACACCTGGAATAACAGGCAAATTTGGCCTTGGAGTACAGAATCAAGCAGGTCAAAGGCTAATACAGTTCTGTCAAGAGAAGGCAGTGGTCATAGCAAACACCCTCTTCCAACAACACAAGAGAAGACCCTACACATGGACATCACCAGATGGTCAACACTGAAATCAGATAGATTATATTCTTTGCGGCCAAAGATGGAAAAGCTCTATACGGTCAGCAAAAATCAAGACAGGGAGCTGACTGTGGCTCAGATTATGAACTCTTTATTGCCAAATTTAGACTGAAATTGAAGAAAGTGGAGAACACCACTAGACCATTCAGGTATGACCTAAATCAAATCCTTTATGACTATACAGTGGAAGTGAGAAATAGATTTAAGGGACTAGATCTGATAGAGTGTCTGATTAACTATGGATGGAGGTACGTGACATTGTACAGGAGATAGGAATCAAGACCGTCCCCAAGAATAAGAAATGCAAAAAAAAACCAAAATGGGTAAGGGACCCAAATATACATTTTGCCAAAGAAGACATACATACCAAGGCCCATGAAAAGGTTCTCAATGTACTAATTAGCAGAGAAATGCAATTCCAAACCACAAAAAAATATCACCTGACATCCGTTACACTGGCTATCATCAAAAAGATAGGAAATAAAAATGTTGGCAAGGAGGCAGAGAAAAGGGAACCCTTGCACACTGTTGGTGGTAATCTAAATTGATACAGCACTATGGAAAACAGTATGGAAGTTCCTAAAAAATTAAAAACGGACTACCAACATTTTCCAATAACTGACAAGGTGGCAGAAGTGAAGCAAAAGAAGCAGACCTTCCACAGGTCCACCTATTTCAGGCGTGGACCTTGACCAGTTGCTGGACAAGTCCTACAAGCCGCTGATGCAAGTGTAAAGCGCCTGGCAGCAACCATGGCTGAACTGGGCCTATGGAGGAAGCAGCATCCCACGGCTGAAGTGCCTGCACAAGGCCAGAATGAGGTGCCGCTCACGGAGAAGCCTAAGGTTGTGATGACACACCTGTGGGACATGATCATCCTGTCCAAGATGGCAGGCGGCTACAGCAGCAAGACGCTCACCCAGGTGGAAATGAAGCCTGGGATGACTGGGCACTGTGCAGGCAGGCCCCCAGTGACCCACCAGCCTGTGAAGCATGAGCTGCTCAGGCACCAGAGGCACCCACTTCTCCAGCTTCAACCTCTTCAAGAAGCCTGCTTGGCCAATAAAGGCACAGACTTCTCTAAAAAATAAGCGACTGTTAAAAATAGCAACAGGACTACTTTATGATCCAGCAATTCCACTTCTGGGTATATAGCCAAAAGAAATAAAATCACTATCTCAAAAAGGTATCTGCACCCAAGTGTTCACTGAAGCATTATTTACAATAGCCAAGACAAGAAAATGCCTAAGTGGCCATCCACATGAATGGATAAAGATGTTTTGAGATATATATATATATATAGGCTTCCCTGGTGGCTCAGCGGTAAAGAATCTGCCTGCAATGCAGGACACGCAGGAGAGGGGTTCAATCACTGGGTCAGGAAGATCCCCTGGAGGAGAGCATGGTAATCCACTCCAGTACTCTTGTCTGGAGACTCTCATGGAGAGAGGAACCTGGCGGGCTACAGTCCATAGGGTCACAAAGAGCCGGGCATGACTGAGGCAACTGTGAACAAACACACATACACATATATATGAATATTATTCAGCCATTAAAAACATAAAATCTTGCCATTTGCAACAATGTGGATGAGGGCGTTGTGCTAAATGAAATAAGTCAGATAGAAAAAAAAATACTGTATGACCTCACTAATACATATAATCTAGTAAAATTGATCTCATAGAAACAGGGAACAGATTGGTGGTTGCCAGAGGCAGGGAGTTGCAGAGGTGGAAAGGCACCTGGGTGAAGGTGGTCAAAAGCAGATACTTTCAGTTATAAGATAAATTGAAGTTCTGGGGATGTAATGTAAAGCATGGTGACTATAGTTAAAAATACTGTATTGCATATTTGAAAACTTCTAAGAGAATAGATCTTAAAAGTTCTCATAAGGAAAAAAAACTACATGAGGTGATGGATTTAATTAAACTTATTATAATCATTTCATGATATAGACACATATCAAATCTTATGTTTTAGACCTTAAACTCATATAATGCTATATGTCAATTATATCTCAATAAAGCTAGAAGAAAAAAATTAAACCAGTCCTAGGTGCTGCTAGGGGAGTTTCCAACTTCAAACAGCATGTTGCACATCATTAGTTAGCCCACTGCCCTGATCCTGGCCAAGAGTCGGTGTCAGTCAGTGTTCTAGCTGTAAAATAATTCGATCCTTTGCAGCTACAAAGGTGGTAGCCTAGAGAAAATGCTGCTTAAGCCAAGTTTTGACAAATAAATAGGCATTTATGTTTTTTGTGAATTTAGTAGTGCCTGACATTTACTTGATAGTCAATAAATATTAAATACTTGTTAGTTGCTATATGAAGAAAGAAAGACAATTTCTGACTAAATTCTATAGTAGTTTAAATTTTCTTTCTTTAGCATTTGTATTACCTGTAAAATCTTTTGCCAGCACGTAAGATTATAATGTCTTACTATTTCGGGAATGAGCTCAATTTGATCTGAGAAGCAAGATTTATTCTTATAATAACCAAAGCTACCTTTTTTTAGGTCCTTCAGTGGCTCAGTGGTAAGGAATCCACCTGCAATGCAGGAGCCACAGGAGACACGGGTTTGATTCTTAGGTCAGGAAGACTCCCCCACCCCAGAGGAGGAAATGGCAACCCACTCCAATATTCTTGCCTGGAAAATCCCATGGACAGAGAAGCTTGGCAGGCTACATTTCATGGGGTTCCAAAGAGTTGGACACGACTGAAGCAGCTGAGCACACACAAACATTAAGTGCTTTAAATTTGTTATTTTACTGAATTTCTACAATCACTCTACATGGTATCTATGTCATCTCTGACTTGTTGATGAGGAATATATGCCAAGAGGCTACATAAATCGTCTAAAGTCAAAGAGCTACTGAAAAGGAGAAGTAAGCACCAAAGCAAGATCAGCCTAACTCCAGAGCCAGGGCTCAACAACTATAGCAGATTCCACCATGCTCCAGTCATATCCATGCTTGCCCACAGCATTCCACTGCAAGGACCCATGATTTTCCACCTGAACAAGGCAGACCACTGGTACTGGGGATTTAATGTCCCACAGAACAGTGTGCAGCCAGGGATGAGAATGAAAGATAGATGCCCCTGCTCACTTACCCCGTTGAGTAGGACAAGTCTGAAATCTGTTCCAGAGGTCCCTAGCAAGACTTGCCTCCCTACCATCCTACTGATACTTCCTGGGATCACCTCCACAATAAATCACTTGGATTTAAATCCTTCCCTGAGAGTCTACTTATGGTGCAACCTAGCCTAATACCACATGCCCTTGCCTTCCCTCCCAGCATTAGTTCACAAGTAACCTGAAAGGTCACCCAGCTGCATCTCCCAAACATTGCAGTTTTCTACAACATCACTGACAGATAACCATCAGGTCTTGCTTATAGAATTCCAGAAAAAAAGAGCTGAATATCAGCACAGCAATCTATTTTACTTATTTCCTACTTGAACTGAGAAAAGCCACTCCTTTGTGTGACTGAAAACTTTGCATTGTCGCTCAGTCCTCTAGAGCTAAGGCAGAGTATTTCCTCTTCTACTTGCCAGCCTTTTGCATATCTGAAGACAGCTTTCCAGTCCTCCCCAAGTCTTCCTCACTCCGTTTTTTCTAACGTTTACTTATGTAAAGGACCTGATTAAGAGATAATCAAAACTCTGGAAACACCTTTTAAGAGTTACCTGACATAGCCCCCCTTCCTGAAGCAAGGCTAGATCTAAGTCATTGAAGACAGATGGTAAAACTATGTAAATCTTTGCTCAATATAAATTTGAACACTTTTTTTTTTCCTGGCAACCACCCAGAATTATGCCCCCCTTCCCCCCACCCACAGTTCTATTTCCTAATTATAAAGTAGAAAAAGAAGGCTAATTGGAATTCATCTATGGCATGGCAATTTGCAGTAAAATATTAAAATTCATTTTTATAAGATTTTCAATTTTAGGGTTTGGCAATGATGAAAAGCACCCAGATCCTGGGGAAAAAAGGAACATGATTGCTGTCTAATTCTGTGATCTTTCTTAGAGTAGAAAGATGTCTTTTTCCTTTGAAAAAACTGTCCAAATTTGAAAAACTCAAAATTAACATGAAACTACTTCTTTCATAAGTGCTGGCATTATCAGCTTTCAAAGAAATGAACTACTCTCCATCATTATGTACAAATTTACATCATTATGTAAATGTCATCTATCCATCTCTAAGCCTTCTACAATGAATTCATCTTTTATTCATCTTGCGGGTATGCACTGGGCATTTGTGCCATGTCCAAGATAGTCATTTTGGAGAGAGTAATCTTAAGAATTTTGTTTTCCTGGCTTTCTGTTAAGGTCTTAGAAAATTGTTGGACTAACACAACTAACAGCAACGTGTCTTTACTGTTAACTTTTCCAAGTATGTGTCCCTTGGACTTATTATAACATCTCTCTTCTATTTAAAAATAAACCATTGGGTTTTGAGTAAGCTCACCCCTTAGCAACCCTTGGGAAGACTGTACCAAATCTGCCCATTCTCTCTGGAAGATGATGCCTCCTTTGCCCATCATTGTACATCAGGTGACTTCTTACTCTTCCCTATTCACCTGTTCTTACTAGTTGATCTTTTATGAATCATTTACACCTTAGACATGTTAAAAGAAAAAAAGAAATATCTTTATCATGATGTGAATTGAAAGGCCTTCTCCACTGTCAAAAGCATTTTAAAAATCAACACAAAGATATGTGAGATATCTGGAGGCAGGAGTGTGCTTTCTTTGCCCTTAAAATCACCTATGATTACACAGAAGGCAAGTCCTGTTATGAAACCTCTAGGAACACTGGAAACCTCTAAGGTATTCACAAAACCAGTGCTGGATTGACTGCATTAGGATGACAGGAGTGTTTACAAAATCCAAATGCCTGAGATGCATCACTGGAGATTCTGAATCTCTAGGTATGGGGAAGGAATCAAGGGAGGGAGAGAAGAAGAAAGTTAACAAATAATTGTGATAAACACCAGGTCCAAGTTTTTGTAATGATATATGTCCCAAGCTCATCAGATTTCCTCTTCTGAAGCCTGCTCTGAAAATTAATCTGCCTACATATGGCTGTGCAGAATGCCAGAAGTCTCCTCAATGTTAACAAGCATGCTTATTTGGGGGGCAGGGGAGATAAAGCAAAGAGGGTTATGATAATCATCCTGCTTCATAGAAAGTAAAGTACAGTGTTTCCTCAAGTCAGTTATCATTACAAGTCCAATGGTTTCATATTTAAAACCCAGAATTCATAAAATTAACATGGTGTTTAATTAAGGCCTTGAACATAGTTTTTAATCTTCATTCTCTCCCAAATAGACATTTGTTAAGGTTTCTCTGGATCCTCATATCAGATGGATTACAGTGCTTTTTTTATAGTATTTCCCAAACACTCTTGGAAAATGGAGCAATATTTTAGAGGCTTGTCAAAAAGTTTCAATGGGGATCAAGAAAATTCTGCCATAACAGAGCTGAAGCTTCAGGCCTGGTGGTCTTCATTTCTTTCTGATCCTCAGCTCATTCCAGCCCTGCCTGCCAGTCACATCCAGGTATACATGGAAATATCCAACTAGGACTTTCCAAGTAGAAACCTGTCATGATTCAAGGCATATTTGTATATTTGAAGCACATGCTACCTTGTTTCTGACTCTGCAGAGAACGTGCCCTTGTACTGATGATTCAAATGCCTTCATGGTCACAACTGCAGTCTGTGGGTAAGTTCCATCATTACCTCCTCCTCCTCTCCCATCTCTTCCCTTGGTACTTTCCTCGGCATGCTTCCCTTTTTCTCTTTGCCCACTTGTGACTCCACTGTGCCTTATTTCCCTGATGTTCCCACAGCCTAATGCTGTTTCGTTCTTCCTAGATCTTTCATCCCCCACATCCACAAACATATCTCACAGCTCCATATAACTCATTTTTTCCTCTTGGCCTTCCAAATTCTCCGAAAGGAAGCACTCTCGCAGCTGGGCGTCTGGCTGTTTCCTAGTCTCCAGTTTTCTCACACAGGAGTCTGTTGTAACAATTTTGATCTGTGTAATTTAGTAGTACTGTATTTTCTTAGGGAAAAAAGCTCAAAACTTCATTATTCTATCTTATTTCCTTTCTTTTTCTCCCACTTCTTTCATTAAATCATAATGTATTTTAGAGCTTCTTTCCACTTTCTAATGTTACAAACACAGAGAAAAAAAAATGCAATGAGTTTTTTCCCCCTCACTCCAAAAAGAACCCAGAGCTGACAGCATGAGAGATTCAGTCCAATTTAAGCTCTATTGAAAGTACAGTGTAGGCTTGTGGTGTTCTATAAATAACAACCACATTTCCCAAAGCTGTCCATGGTTTATACAGAGGACCCCAATTAAACTCAAAACAGCTGAAGGAATAAACCCATCAAAGAAAATGCATTTATAGTGTATGAGGAAGGTTAGACTACAGAATAAGTCAAATTCTAATTTCCTTAAAGTCATTGAGCTTCCATGTTTTGGTGAGATCAAATCCTAAATAGTAAACCCGTCTGATTTTACACACTCCTACAAATAGGCTTTTTATTTTACAGGTTCTTGGTAGTAATTTTTTTTCTTTGGATGAGATCACGTTTAGGGCAATCAAATGAAAATAAAATCTCTTCTCTCTAACCCTGAAAGTATGAATCCACCCTTTCTACAACTCCTTTGATAACTAATACATGGACCTCAACTCCATATGTAAACCTTTGGTTCTATGTTTCAAAACATTATGTTAGGATCCAGGTCAAACATTGTGTGCTAAAATTCAACCCCAGATCCCCTGGTATGTCTAGGTTAGGGTGTGAGAAAGAGCGTGGGAGATGATACTGATGCGCACACAGTGACATTTGACTTCCATGAGCAGGTTTGCATCCTCATTTACTAAGAGTAGGTGGGCACAAATAATGGAGAAGGAACATGGTGGCAGTGAGAGATTTATCTGTCGATGAAATCCAGCTAAAGCCAACATTTGCCTTAGCAGGCTGAGGTATTTCTAGCTGATGAAATGTCTTGATCTGACATGCTGATTTCCAGATTAGAAACCAATCTTTGATAAAATTGTCCCTATCTCTAGTTCTGGTATAAGGAGTTAAGAAATTATTTTGCCTTTCAGCAGGTATTGGATAAGAAAGTTCTGCATTTTAATAAACATCACAAGTTCCCTGAGTGATGCCCTATACGAGAGAGTACTTGAATCATTCTTAGACTTTACTATTAAGCATTCAACAAGAACTTTCTTCTTCCCTTCTAAAACAATCACTTCTTCCTCCATTTGCTTCCCCAGGTTTGTCACCTAAGAATATTGACAATGAAGAGCTGGAAGTAGTAAAAGCAAATTATTTTCTTCCCTACATGTGTTAGCACCGTGCTTCTATTTGCATGCCATCATTTTAAACCAACGCTATTCTTTCAAGGAAGGACAATGGATATCCTTCTACATCTGGTCTTGGGTTTAAGAGTAGATTTTCCAGAATGACCTCAGAGATGGGGATGCCAATCCTTCCTACCCATTACTATTTATTATCAACATCATGAACAAAATGTCCATTTTACAGTTAGTTCACACACATTTGGGGAGAAAGATGTCTTCTAATCCACCAGAACTGAAGGAACAAAAAAAAAAAAATGGAAATGCAGTACCAAGTTGTGAGTATTTTGCAACTCGTGGTGCAAATTTCTTCTAAATATTCACCATAGCAGCTTCCCCAACATATTTAGTGGGCATATAGACCCTCAGTAACACCTGGCCCTCTCTATTCATTCATATCATTTCATTAATTTGTTTAATCTAATTGTGCTTATTCCATTCATTTTGCTCCTATTAGACTACTGAGTTTTTCCCTACATTTCATCTAGCTTCCAAACAATTAGCATTAATTCTTATTCATTCAATCACCTTACTAGGAACTGACACAATACCTCTGCCTTCAACTTGCTTTTGAAACATTCATTACCATTCTCACTGTTTAAAATTGTGAAATATTCCTGATATGCATGCTTAGCCTGAGGTAGATGAATACAGTTCCATAAAATGAAACAATGGGGTGTGACAGTTCTTCAAAAAATAAAGTCCTTTGAAATTATCTCTCCTGGGAGTTTATTAACCCCTCATTCATATCTTCTGAATATGCTATATAAAACATAATATACTGCTAATATAATCTCTGGACTGTTTTAATCTTTAATGAACAAAATCTAAAGGAGATGAGAAATATACCACAAGGGTGATATTTGAGAGCATAGTTAATTCTTTAATTTCTTTCTGAGCACTGAAAATTTGTATATGTGGCATGTGGTTTTTAAGTCATACATTTATTCAGAATGTTATTATGCCCCAATCTGATTCAGGTACTGTGCTAGGTACTGAGGTATACAGTTATTAAAGACAACCCTTCACTCAAGTAGTATCTAAGCTGGTGCACAGAGAGACAAAGATATATATATATAAAGCTGCATGTTGTTACAAGTTATGGACAAGCTAAGAAACATATCAGGTTAGGAGTTGAGGAAAGGCCTCTTCAGGACTGAAGGAGGAGGAACAGGACAGGTTAAAAATCGAGAATGGTATTCCAGGCAAGGGGAACAGCATATGCAAAGGCATAGACACCAGAGGATAAACTGTATGCGTGGGAGTGGCTACATTTTAGGAAAGCCTCCATCCACCTGGATGCTCAAGATTGCAATGGGTGTGCTTGCCTTGAGTTTCCCAAATAATTTATTTGTGATATGGACCAGTGTTAGAATAACCTATAACAAAACAGTATATGCCTACATATAAGGATCACTTAAAACTCCATATACTTGAATACTCTCAAGTGGTACTTGTTGGTAGATGCATTTGATAGGCATAGACAAGAAGCTTATTTATCTGGTAAGCCAATTTCAAATTATCAGTATGGGTAGAAAAAGATATATTCTTTAGGAAAATTATTTAGCTAAGACATTCTTAGACCAGTAGTTCTCAAAACTTAGCATTCATGAGACTCCCCTGGAAGCCTTGTTAAAACACAGACTGCCAAGCCCCATCTCCAGAGTTTTGATTCATCACTTCTGGGTAGGGGTGAGAATTTGCATTTCTAAAAAGATACTTATGCTGCTGATCTGGGACCATACTTGGAGAAACTGGTCTACAGACTTCTTTGAAGTCATTGCAATCAATAGAACTGAAAATAGCAAGTCACATGGACTCTTATATGTTAACCATAAATCAATTTAATGCTCTCAAAATAACAGATTGCACCCAAGATGTTTTCTAACTGAAGCCTAGAGACCTTAAATCTCATTCAATCCCCAAGCCCCCACTTTCCTAGTTTTGTCCTCTGGGCTTTGAGAAGCAACATGATTTAAATAATTTATTCCCATACTAAAAGCCTTATTTTTTGACAAGTGCACTCTCTCCTGTACTCTGATGCTTTTTGAAATATTTTGTTACTTAAGGAACAAATTACTCCCAAATTTAAACGATGTCAACAGCTATTATCCTGGTGAAAGCTGCTCCTGAAAGTGTGCAGAGCAATCTTTAATGTTTTCTGTTTCTGGTGAATGGAAATCAAGCAAAATAAATACCAGTCTGAAAGTCCAGATACTTGTAAGTGAATTTAAATAATGAAATATTTTAAGGACACGTTTGTCTTAAAAAAAAAAAAAAAGCTTTCTTTGCTTCCCAAAACATATACTGCATTTTGACTAAATGAACTTTTGCTAATACAACAACTGAGAACATTCACAGAAACCTTCAAGAGAACCAAGCCTCAAAGTAGCCTTGGGTTTTTCAAAATAATAAAATGGCTGTGGTTAAACAAAACATAAGCAATGAAGCTTCATTTTCACCCAGAAGAGCCTGTTTCCCACTTGCCTTGTTATGAAACTCTGCTGGCTGAGGAAGCCTCTGATACAATGACTCCACAGTTATTTTAAGTATCCGCGTGGGAGGGATGGGGGATGGGATGGACACAAGGTTGATAAATTCCCTTACCTACCTCTGGAGGAGAGGAACTCTGGGCACAACGCTGTCTTAAAAGTGGAATCCATTAGATTTGGCCTTGGGGTGAGGAGGGAAGGAAGAAGAAGAAAAGGAGAATATTAAATTTAAAATATTTCCATTTGTCCATAATTTTTGACGCAAAAACCACACAGCAAGCAGTATGACATTTAAAAATTTTTTTCATTTTAATGAATATATTACCGATTATTCATCTCTTTCCTGTTTCTGTGCTCTTGATAAATTGAGCTGAAATGTCTCTGCAGCTCTTATCATCTGTGCAATTGGGGCTGTCAGAGGTATGATCGAGAACAACCTAAGTCAATCTGAATTAGAAGCAACAGATTTCACTCTGGGCAACGTTTTCTTTTTACATAGAAAACTATATACTATTTGTGGATCTCTTGATGAGGTGATTTCTCCTAAGAAATTTGCCCAGGCCAGAACTTCTGTGTGTCTAGCCACTTGTACAGAGTCCCCTCTTTGTGGCTTCCCACCTCCCTATCCCAGGTCATGAGTCCAGAGCCCTGTTCTTTTTTCCCAAGCCTCTCCCAGAATCTCAGATTAGAGAGATCAAGAATAAATAAAAACAAGTGAAAGCCACCTTCTCAAATGTAGGGACCCTGACATTCAAATCATGTAATTTAAATGAAGCCTCATTAGCTTTAGATACAACCCATATACCTAAAGAATACCATAATATGGTAAATACTATAATATTTAAAGAAAATGTTCCTGATAACAGAGAAGACATTTGTCAAATGCATAAGCATCAAGAATAAATGAAGCATAAGTGGATTAGTGTAAGTATCCATTCTATGGAGTTTTGAGAGAGTCTAACTCAAAATAGTTATTTCTGTTTTTTAATATACTGCAAATTATCCATAACTAATGGCTTTGTAGAATAAATTATATTGCTATTAAACAACAATGATAACTACTTCCTTCATAAATTCTAAGGTGCAACTTTTTTATACATTTTTACATCTGAAAAATCAGGATGCATCTTACCATCATATTGTGAATTTGTTGACAATTTTTTAAATTTAGTTATTTTATTCAGCACATATAACAATATGGTTTATACTCAATGCTGTCTTTGATTTGGTGATATGCATAATTATCTACAACAAGAAAGAGCTTTAGTATGAAACATTTCAACTAACAAATTGTAATTTGAGTGAATTACTAAGTACAAGGCATTAGGTTTAGGCAGTTGGGAGGCAAAGATAAATAGAATGTATCTCTGATTTCAGAGTTAACAGCACATTAAGGTGTAATCACAGAAAAGCAACTAAAGAAGTGAAAATTTGAGTGCTATGGGAACACAAAGGAAGGAGAAAGTCATCTTGATTAAAGGATCAGAGAAGGCCCATGGAGGAGGTGATTTTTGAGATGAGTCTTGAAAAATGAGAAAGTCTCATTATGCACATTTGGTGTTTCTGCTGCTGCTGCTAAGTCGCTTCAGTCGTGTCCGACTCTGTGTGACCCCATAGACGGCAGCCCACCAGGCTCCCCCATCCCTGGGATTCTCCAGGCAAGAATACTGGAGTGGGTTGCCATTTCCTTCTCCAGTGCATGAAAGAAAAAAATGAAAGTGAAGTCGCTCAGTCTGTCCGACTGTTAGCGACCCCATGGACTGCAGCCCACCAGGCTACTCCGTCCATTGGATTTTCCAGGCAAGAGTACTGGGGTGGGGTGCCATTGCCTTCCCCAGAATCTAGAGTTAGTGATGCAAAAATATAAAGCTCCAGTGTCCTTTAGAAGCTGCAGTCTCCAGCATTCAGCAGGGCTGTCTTTACCATGAGGGATTCTGGCCAGAGTCCCAGGTATGAAACCTCTCTACAATCTTGCCTGTTTTCTACCCTTGTTTTCCAGCTTTCCAGGGATGCTGGGAAGTAGCCAACATCCTTTCAATAGGTTGTTTTCCTGCTTAAATCTGTAAAAGTCAGTTTCTGTGGTTTGCATAGTAAGAACCCAGAGTGGTAAGACATACATCAGGAGATGCCTGACAAAGACTTGGAAAAGGAGCACAAAGCATAGGAGGACAGTTGGCGTAAAGAACAAAACAGGGGAATTATTTGAATAGGTCTGAAAAGTAAAACTAAGGGAAAAAAATACAGATACAGATAGAGAAAAGAGGGAGGAAGGAAATGGCATTGTTATGGAAGGAGGACGGAACAAGAACACACAGCACATGTAGAGAAGGGAAGGAGGAAGCAGAGAACCACGGAGAGTACACGTCCTGCGGGCCTATCGTGTGCCCAGTGTCTTGCACAGGCTAACTCTTTTAATTTCTACAAATATTAAGCATTGCTATCCTATCTGTATAGTCAGCAAAAACAAGACCCGGAGCTGATTGTGGCTCAGATCATGAACTTGTTATTGCCAAATTCAGACTTTAATTGAAGAAAGTAGGGAAAACCACTAGACCATTCAGGTATGACCTAAATCAAACCCCTTACAGTTATACGGTGGAAGTGACAAATAGATTCAAGGGATTCGATTCGATAGACAGATTGCCTGAAGAACTATGGATGGAAGTTTGTGACATTGTACAGGAGGCAGCGATCAAGACCATACTCAAGAAGAAAAAAAATGCAAAAAGGAAAAATGGTTGTCTGAGGAGGCCTTAGAAATAGCTGAGGAAAGAAGAAAAGTGATAGGCAAAGGAGAAAAGGAAAGATAAGCCCATCTGAATGCAGAGTTCCAAAGAATAGCAGGGAGAGATAAGAAAGACTTCTTAAGTGATCAGTGCAAAGAAACAGAGGAAAACAATAGAATGGGAAAGACTAGAGATCTCTTCAAGAAAATCAGAGATACCAAGGGAACATTTCATGCAAAGATGAGCACAATAAAGGACAGAAATGGTATGGGCCTAAGAGAAGCAGAAGATATTAAGAAGAGGTGGCAAATATCAATGCAAAGAAACAGAGAAAAATAATAGAATGGGAAAGACTAGAGATCTCTTCAAGAAAATCAGAGATACCAAGGGAACATTTCATGCAAAGATGAGCACAATAAAGGACAGAAATGGTATGGGCCTAAGAGAAGCAGAAGATATTAAGAAGAGGTGGCAAAAATATAGAAAAGAACTATACAAAAAAAGATCTTAATGACCCAGATAACCACAATGGTGTGATGACTCACCTAAAGCCACACATCTTGGAATGAGAAGTCAAGTAGGCCTTAAGAAGCATCAATACGAACAAAGCTAATGGAGGTGATGGAATTCCAGCACAGCTATTTCAATTCTAAAAGATGATGCTGTGTAAGTGCTGCACTCAATATGTCAGCAAATCTGGAAAACTCAGCAGTGGCCACAGGACAGGAAAAGGTCAGTTTTCATTTCACTCAAAGAAAGGCAATGCCAAAGAATGTTCAAACTACTGCACAATTGCGCTCATCTCACACACTAGAAAAGTAATGCTCAAAATTCTCCAAGCTGGGCTTCAAAAGTACGTGAACCATTAAATTCCAGATGTTCAAGCTGGATTTAGAAAAAGCAGAGGAACCAGAGATCAAATCGCCAATATCCCCATTGGATCATAGAAAAAGCAAGAGTTCCAGAAAAACATCTATTTCTGCTTTATTGACTACACCAAAGCCTTTGATTGTGTGGATCACAACAAACTGGAAAATTCTGAAAGAGATGGGAATACCAGACCACTTAACCTGCCTCCTGAGAAATCTGTGTGCAGGTCAAGAAGCAACAGTTAGAACCAGACATAGAACAACAGACTGGTTCCAAATTGGGAAAGGAGTACGTCAAGGCTATATACTGTCACCCTGCTTATTTAACTTATAAACAGAGTACATCATGCGAAATGCTGGGCTGGATGAAGCACAAACTGGAATCAAGATTGCTGGGAGAAATATCAATAACCTCAGATATGCAGATGACACCACCCTTATGGCAGAAAGCAAAGAGGAACTAAAGAGCCTTTTGATGAAAGTGAAAGAGAAGCATGAAAAAGCTAGCTTAAAACTCAACATTTAAAAACTAAGATCATGGCATCCAGTCCCATCACTTCATGGCAAAGAGGTGGAGAAACATTGGAAACAGTGACAGACTTTATTTTGGGGGGGCTCCAAAATCACTGCAGATGGTGACTGCAGCCATGAAATTAAAAGACATTTGCTCCTTGGAAGAAGAGCTATGACCAACCTAGACAGCATATTTGGGGAGGGAGGTGGGAGGGGGTTCACGATAGGGAAAACATGTTTACCCGTGGCAGATTCATGTTGATGTATGGCAAAACCAATACAATATTGTAAAGTAATTAGCCTCCAATTAAAATAAATAAATTTAAATTTAAAAAAAAAACAGAGACATTATTTTGCCAACAAAAGTCTGTCTAGTCAAAGCTATTTTTTCCAGTAGTCATGTATAGACGTGAGAAAGTGAAAGTGAAAATGAAAGTCACTCAGTCATGTCCGACTCTTTGTGACCGCATGGACTATACAGTCCATGGACTTTTCCAGGCTAGAATACTGAAGTGGGTAGTGGTTCCTTCTCCAGGGGATCTTCCCAACCCAGAGATTGAACCCAGGTCTCCCACATTGCAGGTGGATTCTTTACCAGCTGAGCGACCAGGGAAGCCCAAGAATACTGGAGTGGGTAGCCCCTATCCTTTCTCGAGGGGATCTTCTCAACCTAGGAATCGAACTGGGGTCTCCTGCATTGCAGGTGGATTATTTACCAGCTAAGCCACCAGGGAAGCCCATGGACGTGAGTTAGACTATGAAGAAAGTTGAGCACCAAACAATTTATGGTTTTGAACTGTGGTGTTGGAGAAGACTCTTGAGAGTCCCTTGGACTGCAAGGAGATCCAACCAGTCCATTCTGAAGGAGATCAGTCCTGAATATTCATTGGAAGGACCGATGCTGAAGCTGAAGCTCCAATACTTTGGCCACCTGATGCAAAGAACTGACTTCTTAGAAAAACCCTGATGCTGGGAAAGATTGAAGGCAGGAGGAGAAGGGGACAACAGAGGATGAGGTGGTTGGATGGCATCTCCAACTCAATGGACATGAGTTTGAGCAAGCTCAGGGAGTTTATGATGGACAGGGAAGCCTGGCATGCGACCATGAGGTCGCAAAGAGTCAAATACGACTGAGTGACTGAACTGAACTGAACTTCACAGTTGAGAAAAATGAGATGAATAAATATTAATTAAATAACTTTCTGAAAGTTACATAAATAATAAATGATGGGACCAGGATTCAAAGCCAGATTTATCTGGTTCTAACATCACCCTGCCTCCATGCCAGGAGTTTTAGGAAAGGATTTTGACACAGAAGCCAAAGATAAGGCTCAGAGCAAGGGATCTCAACTCGGGCTGCACAATGGTAACAGAAATGGAGATATGGAAACTGCTAATACCGGAGTCAAACTCTCAGAGTTTTCAATGTAATTGGTTTGAGGTGCAGCTGGGGGATTAGGACTTTTAAAAAAGTTTCCCAGGTAGTTCAAATGTGCAGCCAAGGTTGAGAACCACTGTGGTACGTGCTGTGTCAGCAGAGGAGGAAAATGGTTTGAAGAATGAGAGAAAATTGGGCTACAGAGGCAGCAAGTAGTGAAGTGAAGCATTGATAGGGGAACACTACAGCAAAGGGGAACAGGTTGGAGTGACATGGCTTTCAAGTGTATTGAAAAGTAAATTGGAAGTGGACACAGAGAAAGTGAATGTAGATCATTCTTACAGTAATCACTGTGGAGGTGAAGGGAGGTCGATAGCCACTCAGGAGATTGAGAAAATGCTTTGGAAGGATAAAAAAATGAGAACGTCTGTGAGCTGAAAGAAAAGGGCCCGTGGGAAGCGAGAATTGCAGGTAAAAGTGAGAGAGTTGGGGTCCTAGAAAAGATGGACTCTGATATTCAAGAGGAGAGAAAAGCTAACTTTTTTGGAAAGGAATGTGACATTTTTCCTTTAATAAAAGAGGAAAGGTTTTTTTCTGAGATAGGTGATGGGAGAGTAATAAGAGGAGCTTGAAGAAAGTGAAAGGGTAGGATTGGAAAAATGAATATAAGTAAAGCAATAAAGGACTCAAACAAAGGAATTAAATAACTTTTACCTGAGATCATATAAAAGGCATTTCAAGTGTAACTAATCATTAGGGTTACATGACTTTCTCAAACAATACTTGGGAGTTTTGAGAAGGTGAGAAAATGGATAAGAAAGTTTACCAAGAGCTGGGAAGTGCCCAGACTGACTGGGCGGTAGGTCAAAGGAGTGAGGCACTTTGAGGTGCTACTGAGATCACATACAGATACACATTTGAAATCTAAGCAAGGCTATTGAAATTTAGTATATTAAAATTTACATGAGGCTCCATTCCCTGACTTGGCACATAAAATATGTGAAATCCATACACTCATGTTGGAATCCAAATGCATTCAATGATAGGCAATGATGACTCTAACAGAGGAAGACGTTTTGGTTTCACATCAAGCAATGACTAGAATAGTGACCAGAGCCCTAAATAATTAAGTTGGTAATTCACCTTTCCTGCTTTCAGACAGGCCACATTCCAGGTATTGGCTAAAACCTATAGATTTAAATATAGGAAAAAATCAGGCCAATAAATACAAAGTGCTCCTTCCATTGATTATGCCTTTTTTAATCAACAGACAAGGCAGTTTCTGAAACATTGCTCAAGCTGAGGAATCTGTTCTGTTCTCCTAATCCAGATCTGAAGGCTCAAACTTCTCAGTTGTTTCTCAAACCTCATTTTATCCACAAACCAGTTCATAAGTTTTTTTTGTGACAGAATTTTTGAGATATGTTCCTCCAGACAGCCACAGACTTGAGCTTGGTACTTTCTGTTCTTTGAAATGCTCTCTTTCAATTCTGAAGTTTGACACAAAATGTCCCCTCTGCTTCGGAGAAGGCAATGGCACCTCACTCCAGTACTCTTGCCTGGCAAATCCCATGGATGGAGGAGCCTGGTAAGCTGCAGTCCATGGGGTCG
>SJYX01017292.1:312864-333786 GCA_006410675.1 Oreotragus oreotragus | reverse complement strand
GTGTGCGAAAGAGAGAGAGACAGACAGACAGACTACAACAGAATGCAAATGAATTTCAGGTTTACTCAACTGCTTGCGGTTTTTAATTCCCTGAAACATGTTAGTTTTCAAAAAACAAAAATTATTTCACCATTAATTAAATGAATATAAATTACTATTAATTAAAATAAACTTCACTGTCTTACTTAACAATTTATTAATAGAAACTAACCATGACTACTTGACAAATTATGTTTCAAGAAGATCATGGTGTTTATTGTATTGCTATTCACAGTAAATGTGATCTTTTTACAAAAGTTATGCAGTATTGAAATTAAAATCCAGTATAGGTCAGAAAGTGCACTTGGTGGCCTGGAGTCTTGACAACTTGACATTTACTTGAGTTACTAAATTCCATCTAGAAAATAAAGCAATCTGAGCTCACGGGCTGCCCTGCAGCAAAACAAGTCAAAGCTAAAGTGAATTCGCAGAATAGGAAGAACTGAACTGCTTGTGTAAACTTAAGTTGCTACTTTATCTATTATCTCCCCTAAACCTGAGTGCCCCCCTTCCCACACACTCCCCGCATGGTTACCCTCAGTGACACATAGACCTTGCTGCTTTATTCTGCTCATTGACACATTTCTCTGCACTTTGTTACATTTTTGTCTGGTGGTTTTGAAAATGTATTTAATTACCTGAAAAATACTCCCAAATAAAAGTCTGTTCCCTAAAAAAAAATCCTCAAAACCCCTTAAAATGAATACAAAAGCTCTGTTTCTGCTTAGAAAGTTGTGACTTGCCCGGATATGTAATGCGGTGGATGTTATTTGTTTGCAAAGTGAAAAACCACATTCTTAGCCAAGTATTTGAAAATTTCCTTAAAAGTTCCACTTTGATAACTGGATGCTTTTAGTAAGTGGTTTTAAGCTTATTTTAAAACTATTGACTAGTAACGCAACAATGCGTTTATTGTGTTTAATCACCTTAATAAAGTCCTAAAATTTACAACCAAATATTGTAATATTACAGTACTCACCTGGCAACAGGTAAATTTTGTATTGAAATGTAACAATCACAAGCTATACTCTCTCTAATGATATCTAAAAACTATCCTTTTAAACCAGATGTGATGACTACTAAGGGGAAAGTACTCGCTGCCAATTTTGTACTAACCCAAAAGCAATTACAAGTGTTCAAGTAAAATAGAACGAAAAATTCCATTTACAGTTCATGCATTAAGTGATGAAAAAAATGTGCAACCATTCTCAGACATAAAATTAACATCATTCCTAGTTCACCAGTAAATTATTCATNAAACTATCCTTTTAAACCAGATGTGATGACTACTAAGGGGAAAGTACTCGCTGCCAATTTTGTACTAACCCAAAAGCAATTACAAGTGTTCAAGTAAAATAGAACGAAAAATTCCATTTACAGTTCATGCATTAAGTGATGAAAAAAATGTGCAACCATTCTCAGACATAAAATTAACATCATTCCTAGTTCACCAGTAAATTATTCATCCGCTTCATAATTATTTTAAATTACTAAATTGGGGAGAAGTAATCGTTAAAATAAAATTTTAAAAACTTGTAAAAAATGCTGACATTTTGGACAGCTCCCTTCTGATTTTTCTACAGCATTTCTATGAGGTGTTTTTACTTTTTTTTTTTTTTTAAAAAAAGCTTTGCCAAATCAGAAATGAGCCCCGCCAAAGTCGTTTCCGCCGCTGGGGTTTGGGTTTTATTTTTGTTGTGTTTTGCTGCGTTGTGTTTAGGGGCAAAATATTCCTCCAGTGAAAGGGATTAAGGATCTATATAACTGGGGAAGTGCTGTTCTCAGCTTAATATCCGGCTCCCTGTACTGAGCTAATTTTTAAATGTTTTCCAACGGTTCTAGCTGGTAAGAAGGGAGCTGCCCTCCACTCCCATTCCCGCTACAATTCATTCGCTTCTGTAAAGGACCACAGCCTCTCCATCTATGCCAGGCAGGGACAGTTTGTCAGTGCCGAGGTATTTCAAGAACTTTCCAAGCAAAGACTCCTAGGAGACAAAAGACCACGTACAAAGCAATCGCCAAGAATAACTTTGTGCGTCCCGAAGAGGGATGGAGAAACCCCTGCACTGAGCTCCGGAGATCTGGACTTAGCCCGGTAGCACCATCCATTTGCAGCAGCAAAAAAAAAAAAAAAAAAAACCAACAACAACAAAAACCCCAGCCTTCTGCGGAAAGGTTTACATCGCGGGTGAACTCCCAGTGGCTTTACAAAATAAGTTAATCTAATATATAAAATAAAAAACAGTGTATGGAGGAAGCTGAGTACGTAACCCTGGTTACACTTGGGAGGTTAACCTGCTTTAGGTCTAGTTGCCCAGACCCCAGTGGGCTGGAACTTTCTCCGAGGGCGGAGCCACCCTACGGTTCGCAGCGGCCACGCGCGCGCCCGGCCGTGTCCGGATCCCGAATATACCTACCAAGGTAGCTTGATGAGGTAGGGGCTCCACCTGAACCGGCACTCGAGCCCCGCCCCGTTCCAGTGACACGCGTGCCCCACACTGGCGCGGGCCAGTAACACCCTCAATCAGCCCCTCAAAGCTGGACTCTCTCCCTCCACAAATCTGCATCCCCGAAAAGCGTAGCGGGCTTCCTCTTCCTACGTGGGGCGTCCGACACAGAAAAAGTCGCCTCTCTCCAAGCCTAGCTCCATTCCCCAACCCCCGTTCCTCTCCCCGCTCTCCGTCATCCTTTTTCCCAGCGAAGCGGACCAACCTTGACTTTCCTCTCTCGTCTCCTCCCCTCCAAAGTCCCCGGCGCAAAGTGGGACTTTGGGGAGCCTCGGTGAATGTGCCTGTCCCCTGGCGCACTGACAGCTCCCTCTTTTCATCAAGGCAATAAACTTCAATTTGCCAGGCTCTTAAATGAGCCACTGAGGACTTTCCCCGTGCGTTCTCGTGCGCTCTCCCTCCAGCTGAGCGAAGTGCATCCAATTCACTCTATCCCAGCCTGGAGCCTGAAGGACGTAGGTTCACGCGAGAGGGGACCCACCGCGCTCCCCGCAAAGTGCCCTAAACAGCGCGCTCACACACGCAAACGCACACACAATGCCATCCCCGCGCTATCCAAGTCAGCCGGCGCAGAGGGGAGAGCGCACGAGCAGGAGTGGCACCCGGGCGACCATCAGCCTAGCCGTGCGTCCGGACTCGCTGCCCGGCTCCCAGACACCTTTGTCAGAATGCCCCCGGAACAATGAGCCTCGAAACCCCCGGAGATACCACCAGTGGCCCCAGGGGCGGCGCGCGCACTGCCGGGCCAGACCTTACCCGTGGGGCGCGTGGTCGCCCGCCGCTTGGCTGGCCCGCGGGCCACAGGGACGCTGCAGCCGGGGTCCCGTAGATGCCGCTGCTCCGCGGCCGCTGCCCCATCCCCAGCGGCAGCATCACTTCGCTGCCGCGGCCGCCGCCTCGTGTTCCGTTCTCTCGGCCGCCCCTCCCCGGCGTCCGCCTGCAGGACCGGCAGCGCCTGCGGCGCAGCGGGGTGGGCAGCAGCGGAGGCGGTGGCGCCCGCGCGAGCTCGCCCAGCTGTACCGGCTAGGGGCAGCCGCGGCGGCAGCGGGAGCACCCAAGCCCGGCTGCGCTGCCCCGGCGAAGGCTCTGGCCTCGGCGACTGACAACGCTGGGTAGCCAATCGCTGCCTCGCCCCGCACGGCGCGGGGAGACCAATCAGAGCGGAAGGCCCAAGGTTTTCCTCCGCCTTTGCTCAGCAGGCTCGTTTCCGGGAGAGGCAGCGAGGCTGCTAGCGTTTGGGATGGGGGAGGCAAGCGAGGAGCGCGCGGCGGGACTCCTGGCTCTCGCGGCTTAGGTGCGGCTGGACGACCGGGCCCACGGAGGTGGGCCTGGCGCGTTTTTTGACGGTCTGGAGCCCGTGGCTTAGCAGGAAAGGGCGTGCTGGGGTGACTCAGTCCCCGGAGCGTCGGCTTGGAGGGTCAGCGTCTTGGCATCCCTGCGCCCCGGCCGTGGGACCCGAGTGGGACACGAACGGCAGTGCCTGAGAGCGCATCCCTGGAGGTGGTCGCCGCCTTGGAGGAATCATGCGAACAGTCACCGGACAGCGCCCCCGTCCTTCTCCCTTTGGTAGCTTTGGCATCTGAAAAGAGTGGTACTTCTGAGCCTCCGAACTGCTCCTTGCCATAGTAATCAGTCCAAAAGACTGCCCGAGCTATGAAAGAGGCATCTGGAGAAATGTTCTCAAATTTGTAGGTGGAGGGTCCCTCCAGACCTTCCTTTCAAATGAACTTTCCCACCTTCACCCAGCAAAACAAAACACCTCAGGTAGCAAGGAGAAAGCTACTTTAAACAGGCAACGTAGTTGGTTTGTACCCCCCCACACCCTTTTTTAACCTTTGGGGAATCACTTCTGAATGATTAAATGGGTGCTTTTTTGTGCGTGTGTGTGTGTGTGTGTGTACGCGCGCGCGCCCGCCCACGCGCTCACTTAACACAAACACGAGAGAAATGATGTTATTTAACAAGGAAAGAAAAAGAGAAAATGGCAAACTTTCCCCACATGACCATCTCCCCAAATTAATGATGATCTTTCCTTATGCAGCACTGTAAGTCCCTTCAGTGCAAATACGACTGAAAGGTCCAGAGTTCTAATAAGTCTTTCATCAATTGCAGTAAATTATTGTTGCAGTAAGACAAACTTAAGTTCTACAGGAAGATGTTAATGTGTGGGTCATTCTTCGAGCAACCTTCTCTATCTTACAAAGTTGTTGCAGAAGTCAAAAGTCACGTGCATAAATTAGCAACATAGTTGTCTGATTAGTTGGAATTCAGAATGTTCTATTTAAGTGATCTTTGTCTTCTTGCAACAATCACCTTTCTTCATTTGCCTTCCAAGATAATTCCGTGTAACCCATGATACCTCAAACAAACTCTGCGGAAATTTTGTGAGCACTCTTAAGGAAAATTTGATTGCAGAATAGACGTGTGTTCGCGTCTTCCAGTACTATAGAAAATGTATGCGTACATATCAGCACCATTCATCCAACTTTTCCTGTACTCCTTTCCCCCCCACCTCATGAGTCTTTTGACCAATCTAGTTTGGGAGATAGACCATTTCTGATTAAGAAAACAACAGTGCAAATAAAACATATATTATTTATTTTTAGGACTTCCCTGGCCTGATGGCTCAGATGGTAAAGCGTGTGCCTACAATGCGGGAGACCTGGGTTCGATCCCTGGGTAGGGAAGATTCCCTGGAGAAGGAAATGGCAACCCACTCCAGTACTCTTGCCTGGGAAATCCCATGGACGGAGGAGGAACATGTGTGCCACATCACTTTGAATTTTTAATCTAGAGGAGAGTTTTTTTTGGTTTGTTTAGCATTTTGAATTATTTTTTGTAACTGTGTAACTTAAAATTAACACCCTCATTAACTACATGAAGTAATCAGTAGAGGAATGGAGTTTAAGTCTGGGAGAGAAAGGAAAAACAAAAAGGTGCTTTATTCAAACTGGGGGAAAGGGGGAGTTATTTGCAATAACTAGAAATATTAAAAATTATATCTTAAAATTGAATTTTTAATCTAGAGGAGAGTTTTTTTTGGTTTGTTTAGCATTTTGAATTATTTTTTGTAACTGTGTAACTTAAAATTAACACCCTCATTAACTACATGAAGTAATCAGTAGAGGAATGGAGTTTAAGTCTGGGAGAGAAAGGAAAAACAAAAAGGTGCTTTATTCAAACTGGGGGAAAGGGGGAGTTATTTGCAATAACTAGAAATATTAAAAATTATATCTTAAAATTGGAAATTTTAAATGCAATAACAGTTTAGAAATATTTGTGATAAAAGATAAAATGGCCTTCAATCAAAAGACTAATCCTGACTAAAGAAAGCATGTGAAATATGAAAATGTTACCAAACTTTAGAATGCTAAAAATTTTTAGAGAACTGCACACAAATATCTACATAATTTTTCTAACTACCCCTCTGTGCCCTGCCTAATATAGTCTTTTCTAGTATCCTGTAATCTTTTCTATGATATCTGGAATTTGCAACAGTTAATCCTGAAAATATATGGGTCCTAATGTATTTGGTAGTGAACTGCACACAAATATCTACATAATTTTTCTAACTACCCCTCTGTGCCCTGCCTAATATAGTCTTTTCTAGTATCCTGTAATCTTTTCTATGATATCTGGAATTTGCAACAGTTAATCCTGAAAATATATGGGTCCTAATGTATTTGGTAGTGAACTGCACACAAATATCTACATAATTTTTCTAACTACCCCTCTGTGCCCTGCCTAATATAGTCTTTTCTAGTATCCTGTAATCTTTTCTATGATATCTGGAATTTGCAACAGTTAATCCTGAAAATATATGGGTCCTAATGTATTTGGTAGTGAACTGCACACAAATATCTACATAATTTTTCTAACTACCCCTCTGTGCCCTGCCTAATATAGTCTTTTCTAGTATCCTGTAATCTTTTCTATGATATCTGGAATTTGCAACAGTTAATCCTGAAAATATATGGGTCCTAATGTATTTGGTAGTGAACTGCACACAAATATCTACATAATTTTTCTAACTACCCCTCTGTGCCCTGCCTAATATAGTCTTTTCTAGTATCCTGTAATCTTTTCTATGATATCTGGAATTTGCAACAGTTAATCCTGAAAATATATGGGTCCTAATGTATTTGGTAGTGAACTGCACACAAATATCTACATAATTTTTCTAACTACCCCTCTGTGCCCTGCCTAATATAGTCTTTTCTAGTATCCTGTAATCTTTTCTATGATATCTGGAATTTGCAACAGTTAATCCTGAAAATATATGGGTCCTAATGTATTTGGTAGTGAACTGCACACAAATATCTACATAATTTTTCTAACTACCCCTCTGTGCCCTGCCTAATATAGTCTTTTCTAGTATCCTGTAATCTTTTCTATGATATCTGGAATTTGCAACAGTTAATCCTGAAAATATATGGGTCCTAATGTATTTGGTAGTGAACTGCACACAAATATCTACATAATTTTTCTAACTACCCCTCTGTGCCCTGCCTAATATAGTCTTTTCTAGTATCCTGTAATCTTTTCTATGATATCTGGAATTTGCAACAGTTAATCCTGAAAATATATGGGTCCTAATGTATTTGGTAGTGAACTGCACACAAATATCTACATAATTTTTCTAACTACCCCTCTGTGCCCTGCCTAATATAGTCTTTTCTAGTATCCTGTAATCTTTTCTATGATATCTGGAATTTGCAACAGTTAATCCTGAAAATATATGGGTCCTAATGTATTTGGTAGTGAACTGCACACAAATATCTACATAATTTTTCTAACTACCCCTCTGTGCCCTGCCTAATATAGTCTTTTCTAGTATCCTGTAATCTTTTCTATGATATCTGGAATTTGCAACAGTTAATCCTGAAAATATATGGGTCCTAATGTATTTGGTAGTGAACTGCACACAAATATCTACATAATTTTTCTAACTACCCCTCTGTGCCCTGCCTAATATAGTCTTTTCTAGTATCCTGTAATCTTTTCTATGATATCTGGAATTTGCAACAGTTAATCCTGAAAATATATGGGTCCTAATGTATTTGGTAGTGAACTGCACACAAATATCTACATAATTTTTCTAACTACCCCTCTGTGCCCTGCCTAATATAGTCTTTTCTAGTATCCTGTAATCTTTTCTATGATATCTGGAATTTGCAACAGTTAATCCTGAAAATATATGGGTCCTAATGTATTTGGTAGTGAACTGCACACAAATATCTACATAATTTTTCTAACTACCCCTCTGTGCCCTGCCTAATATAGTCTTTTCTAGTATCCTGTAATCTTTTCTATGATATCTGGAATTTGCAACAGTTAATCCTGAAAATATATGGGTCCTAATGTATTTGGTAGTGAACTGCACACAAATATCTACATAATTTTTCTAACTACCCCTCTGTGCCCTGCCTAATATAGTCTTTTCTAGTATCCTGTAATCTTTTCTATGATATCTGGAATTTGCAACAGTTAATCCTGAAAATATATGGGTCCTAATGTATTTGGTAGTGAACTGCACACAAATATCTACATAATTTTTCTAACTACCCCTCTGTGCCCTGCCTAATATAGTCTTTTCTAGTATCCTGTAATCTTTTCTATGATATCTGGAATTTGCAACAGTTAATCCTGAAAATATATGGGTCCTAATGTATTTGGTAGTGAACTGCACACAAATATCTACATAATTTTTCTAACTACCCCTCTGTGCCCTGCCTAATATAGTCTTTTCTAGTATCCTGTAATCTTTTCTATGATATCTGGAATTTGCAACAGTTAATCCTGAAAATATATGGGTCCTAATGTATTTGGTAGTGAACTGCACACAAATATCTACATAATTTTTCTAACTACCCCTCTGTGCCCTGCCTAATATAGTCTTTTCTAGTATCCTGTAATCTTTTCTATGATATCTGGAATTTGCAACAGTTAATCCTGAAAATATATGGGTCCTAATGTATTTGGTAGTGAACTGCACACAAATATCTACATAATTTTTCTAACTACCCCTCTGTGCCCTGCCTAATATAGTCTTTTCTAGTATCCTGTAATCTTTTCTATGATATCTGGAATTTGCAACAGTTAATCCTGAAAATATATGGGTCCTAATGTATTTGGTAGTGAACTGCACACAAATATCTACATAATTTTTCTAACTACCCCTCTGTGCCCTGCCTAATATAGTCTTTTCTAGTATCCTGTAATCTTTTCTATGATATCTGGAATTTGCAACAGTTAATCCTGAAAATATATGGGTCCTAATGTATTTGGTAGTGAACTGCACACAAATATCTACATAATTTTTCTAACTACCCCTCTGTGCCCTGCCTAATATAGTCTTTTCTAGTATCCTGTAATCTTTTCTATGATATCTGGAATTTGCAACAGTTAATCCTGAAAATATATGGGTCCTAATGTATTTGGTAGTGAACTGCACACAAATATCTACATAATTTTTCTAACTACCCCTCTGTGCCCTGCCTAATATAGTCTTTTCTAGTATCCTGTAATCTTTTCTATGATATCTGGAATTTGCAACAGTTAATCCTGAAAATATATGGGTCCTAATGTATTTGGTAGTGAACTGCACACAAATATCTACATAATTTTTCTAACTACCCCTCTGTGCCCTGCCTAATATAGTCTTTTCTAGTATCCTGTAATCTTTTCTATGATATCTGGAATTTGCAACAGTTAATCCTGAAAATATATGGGTCCTAATGTATTTGGTAGTGAACTGCACACAAATATCTACATAATTTTTCTAACTACCCCTCTGTGCCCTGCCTAATATAGTCTTTTCTAGTATCCTGTAATCTTTTCTATGATATCTGGAATTTGCAACAGTTAATCCTGAAAATATATGGGTCCTAATGTATTTGGTAGTGAACTGCACACAAATATCTACATAATTTTTCTAACTACCCCTCTGTGCCCTGCCTAATATAGTCTTTTCTAGTATCCTGTAATCTTTTCTATGATATCTGGAATTTGCAACAGTTAATCCTGAAAATATATGGGTCCTAATGTATTTGGTAGTGAACTGCACACAAATATCTACATAATTTTTCTAACTACCCCTCTGTGCCCTGCCTAATATAGTCTTTTCTAGTATCCTGTAATCTTTTCTATGATATCTGGAATTTGCAACAGTTAATCCTGAAAATATATGGGTCCTAATGTATTTGGTAGTGAACTGCACACAAATATCTACATAATTTTTCTAACTACCCCTCTGTGCCCTGCCTAATATAGTCTTTTCTAGTATCCTGTAATCTTTTCTATGATATCTGGAATTTGCAACAGTTAATCCTGAAAATATATGGGTCCTAATGTATTTGGTAGTGAACTGCACACAAATATCTACATAATTTTTCTAACTACCCCTCTGTGCCCTGCCTAATATAGTCTTTTCTAGTATCCTGTAATCTTTTCTATGATATCTGGAATTTGCAACAGTTAATCCTGAAAATATATGGGTCCTAATGTATTTGGTAGTGAACTGCACACAAATATCTACATAATTTTTCTAACTACCCCTCTGTGCCCTGCCTAATATAGTCTTTTCTAGTATCCTGTAATCTTTTCTATGATATCTGGAATTTGCAACAGTTAATCCTGAAAATATATGGGTCCTAATGTATTTGGTAGTGAACTGCACACAAATATCTACATAATTTTTCTAACTACCCCTCTGTGCCCTGCCTAATATAGTCTTTTCTAGTATCCTGTAATCTTTTCTATGATATCTGGAATTTGCAACAGTTAATCCTGAAAATATATGGGTCCTAATGTATTTGGTAGTGAACTGCACACAAATATCTACATAATTTTTCTAACTACCCCTCTGTGCCCTGCCTAATATAGTCTTTTCTAGTATCCTGTAATCTTTTCTATGATATCTGGAATTTGCAACAGTTAATCCTGAAAATATATGGGTCCTAATGTATTTGGTAGTGAACTGCACACAAATATCTACATAATTTTTCTAACTACCCCTCTGTGCCCTGCCTAATATAGTCTTTTCTAGTATCCTGTAATCTTTTCTATGATATCTGGAATTTGCAACAGTTAATCCTGAAAATATATGGGTCCTAATGTATTTGGTAGTGAACTGCACACAAATATCTACATAATTTTTCTAACTACCCCTCTGTGCCCTGCCTAATATAGTCTTTTCTAGTATCCTGTAATCTTTTCTATGATATCTGGAATTTGCAACAGTTAATCCTGAAAATATATGGGTCCTAATGTATTTGGTAGTGAACTGCACACAAATATCTACATAATTTTTCTAACTACCCCTCTGTGCCCTGCCTAATATAGTCTTTTCTAGTATCCTGTAATCTTTTCTATGATATCTGGAATTTGCAACAGTTAATCCTGAAAATATATGGGTCCTAATGTATTTGGTAGTGAACTGCACACAAATATCTACATAATTTTTCTAACTACCCCTCTGTGCCCTGCCTAATATAGTCTTTTCTAGTATCCTGTAATCTTTTCTATGATATCTGGAATTTGCAACAGTTAATCCTGAAAATATATGGGTCCTAATGTATTTGGTAGTGAACTGCACACAAATATCTACATAATTTTTCTAACTACCCCTCTGTGCCCTGCCTAATATAGTCTTTTCTAGTATCCTGTAATCTTTTCTATGATATCTGGAATTTGCAACAGTTAATCCTGAAAATATATGGGTCCTAATGTATTTGGTAGTGAACTGCACACAAATATCTACATAATTTTTCTAACTACCCCTCTGTGCCCTGCCTAATATAGTCTTTTCTAGTATCCTGTAATCTTTTCTATGATATCTGGAATTTGCAACAGTTAATCCTGAAAATATATGGGTCCTAATGTATTTGGTAGTGAACTGCACACAAATATCTACATAATTTTTCTAACTACCCCTCTGTGCCCTGCCTAATATAGTCTTTTCTAGTATCCTGTAATCTTTTCTATGATATCTGGAATTTGCAACAGTTAATCCTGAAAATATATGGGTCCTAATGTATTTGGTAGTGAACTGCACACAAATATCTACATAATTTTTCTAACTACCCCTCTGTGCCCTGCCTAATATAGTCTTTTCTAGTATCCTGTAATCTTTTCTATGATATCTGGAATTTGCAACAGTTAATCCTGAAAATATATGGGTCCTAATGTATTTGGTAGTGAACTGCACACAAATATCTACATAATTTTTCTAACTACCCCTCTGTGCCCTGCCTAATATAGTCTTTTCTAGTATCCTGTAATCTTTTCTATGATATCTGGAATTTGCAACAGTTAATCCTGAAAATATATGGGTCCTAATGTATTTGGTAGTGAACTGCACACAAATATCTACATAATTTTTCTAACTACCCCTCTGTGCCCTGCCTAATATAGTCTTTTCTAGTATCCTGTAATCTTTTCTATGATATCTGGAATTTGCAACAGTTAATCCTGAAAATATATGGGTCCTAATGTATTTGGTAGTGAACTGCACACAAATATCTACATAATTTTTCTAACTACCCCTCTGTGCCCTGCCTAATATAGTCTTTTCTAGTATCCTGTAATCTTTTCTATGATATCTGGAATTTGCAACAGTTAATCCTGAAAATATATGGGTCCTAATGTATTTGGTAGTGAACTGCACACAAATATCTACATAATTTTTCTAACTACCCCTCTGTGCCCTGCCTAATATAGTCTTTTCTAGTATCCTGTAATCTTTTCTATGATATCTGGAATTTGCAACAGTTAATCCTGAAAATATATGGGTCCTAATGTATTTGGTAGTGAACTGCACACAAATATCTACATAATTTTTCTAACTACCCCTCTGTGCCCTGCCTAATATAGTCTTTTCTAGTATCCTGTAATCTTTTCTATGATATCTGGAATTTGCAACAGTTAATCCTGAAAATATATGGGTCCTAATGTATTTGGTAGTGAACTGCACACAAATATCTACATAATTTTTCTAACTACCCCTCTGTGCCCTGCCTAATATAGTCTTTTCTAGTATCCTGTAATCTTTTCTATGATATCTGGAATTTGCAACAGTTAATCCTGAAAATATATGGGTCCTAATGTATTTGGTAGTGAACTGCACACAAATATCTACATAATTTTTCTAACTACCCCTCTGTGCCCTGCCTAATATAGTCTTTTCTAGTATCCTGTAATCTTTTCTATGATATCTGGAATTTGCAACAGTTAATCCTGAAAATATATGGGTCCTAATGTATTTGGTAGTGAACTGCACACAAATATCTACATAATTTTTCTAACTACCCCTCTGTGCCCTGCCTAATATAGTCTTTTCTAGTATCCTGTAATCTTTTCTATGATATCTGGAATTTGCAACAGTTAATCCTGAAAATATATGGGTCCTAATGTATTTGGTAGTGAACTGCACACAAATATCTACATAATTTTTCTAACTACCCCTCTGTGCCCTGCCTAATATAGTCTTTTCTAGTATCCTGTAATCTTTTCTATGATATCTGGAATTTGCAACAGTTAATCCTGAAAATATATGGGTCCTAATGTATTTGGTAGTGAACTGCACACAAATATCTACATAATTTTTCTAACTACCCCTCTGTGCCCTGCCTAATATAGTCTTTTCTAGTATCCTGTAATCTTTTCTATGATATCTGGAATTTGCAACAGTTAATCCTGAAAATATATGGGTCCTAATGTATTTGGTAGTGAACTGCACACAAATATCTACATAATTTTTCTAACTACCCCTCTGTGCCCTGCCTAATATAGTCTTTTCTAGTATCCTGTAATCTTTTCTATGATATCTGGAATTTGCAACAGTTAATCCTGAAAATATATGGGTCCTAATGTATTTGGTAGTGAACTGCACACAAATATCTACATAATTTTTCTAACTACCCCTCTGTGCCCTGCCTAATATAGTCTTTTCTAGTATCCTGTAATCTTTTCTATGATATCTGGAATTTGCAACAGTTAATCCTGAAAATATATGGGTCCTAATGTATTTGGTAGTGAACTGCACACAAATATCTACATAATTTTTCTAACTACCCCTCTGTGCCCTGCCTAATATAGTCTTTTCTAGTATCCTGTAATCTTTTCTATGATATCTGGAATTTGCAACAGTTAATCCTGAAAATATATGGGTCCTAATGTATTTGGTAGTGAACTGCACACAAATATCTACATAATTTTTCTAACTACCCCTCTGTGCCCTGCCTAATATAGTCTTTTCTAGTATCCTGTAATCTTTTCTATGATATCTGGAATTTGCAACAGTTAATCCTGAAAATATATGGGTCCTAATGTATTTGGTAGTGAACTGCACACAAATATCTACATAATTTTTCTAACTACCCCTCTGTGCCCTGCCTAATATAGTCTTTTCTAGTATCCTGTAATCTTTTCTATGATATCTGGAATTTGCAACAGTTAATCCTGAAAATATATGGGTCCTAATGTATTTGGTAGTGAACTGCACACAAATATCTACATAATTTTTCTAACTACCCCTCTGTGCCCTGCCTAATATAGTCTTTTCTAGTATCCTGTAATCTTTTCTATGATATCTGGAATTTGCAACAGTTAATCCTGAAAATATATGGGTCCTAATGTATTTGGTAGTGAACTGCACACAAATATCTACATAATTTTTCTAACTACCCCTCTGTGCCCTGCCTAATATAGTCTTTTCTAGTATCCTGTAATCTTTTCTATGATATCTGGAATTTGCAACAGTTAATCCTGAAAATATATGGGTCCTAATGTATTTGGTAGTGAACTGCACACAAATATCTACATAATTTTTCTAACTACCCCTCTGTGCCCTGCCTAATATAGTCTTTTCTAGTATCCTGTAATCTTTTCTATGATATCTGGAATTTGCAACAGTTAATCCTGAAAATATATGGGTCCTAATGTATTTGGTAGTGAACTGCACACAAATATCTACATAATTTTTCTAACTACCCCTCTGTGCCCTGCCTAATATAGTCTTTTCTAGTATCCTGTAATCTTTTCTATGATATCTGGAATTTGCAACAGTTAATCCTGAAAATATATGGGTCCTAATGTATTTGGTAGTGAACTGCACACAAATATCTACATAATTTTTCTAACTACCCCTCTGTGCCCTGCCTAATATAGTCTTTTCTAGTATCCTGTAATCTTTTCTATGATATCTGGAATTTGCAACAGTTAATCCTGAAAATATATGGGTCCTAATGTATTTGGTAGTGAACTGCACACAAATATCTACATAATTTTTCTAACTACCCCTCTGTGCCCTGCCTAATATAGTCTTTTCTAGTATCCTGTAATCTTTTCTATGATATCTGGAATTTGCAACAGTTAATCCTGAAAATATATGGGTCCTAATGTATTTGGTAGTGAACTGCACACAAATATCTACATAATTTTTCTAACTACCCCTCTGTGCCCTGCCTAATATAGTCTTTTCTAGTATCCTGTAATCTTTTCTATGATATCTGGAATTTGCAACAGTTAATCCTGAAAATATATGGGTCCTAATGTATTTGGTAGTGAACTGCACACAAATATCTACATAATTTTTCTAACTACCCCTCTGTGCCCTGCCTAATATAGTCTTTTCTAGTATCCTGTAATCTTTTCTATGATATCTGGAATTTGCAACAGTTAATCCTGAAAATATATGGGTCCTAATGTATTTGGTAGTGAACTGCACACAAATATCTACATAATTTTTCTAACTACCCCTCTGTGCCCTGCCTAATATAGTCTTTTCTAGTATCCTGTAATCTTTTCTATGATATCTGGAATTTGCAACAGTTAATCCTGAAAATATATGGGTCCTAATGTATTTGGTAGTGAACTGCACACAAATATCTACATAATTTTTCTAACTACCCCTCTGTGCCCTGCCTAATATAGTCTTTTCTAGTATCCTGTAATCTTTTCTATGATATCTGGAATTTGCAACAGTTAATCCTGAAAATATATGGGTCCTAATGTATTTGGTAGTGAACTGCACACAAATATCTACATAATTTTTCTAACTACCCCTCTGTGCCCTGCCTAATATAGTCTTTTCTAGTATCCTGTAATCTTTTCTATGATATCTGGAATTTGCAACAGTTAATCCTGAAAATATATGGGTCCTAATGTATTTGGTAGTGAACTGCACACAAATATCTACATAATTTTTCTAACTACCCCTCTGTGCCCTGCCTAATATAGTCTTTTCTAGTATCCTGTAATCTTTTCTATGATATCTGGAATTTGCAACAGTTAATCCTGAAAATATATGGGTCCTAATGTATTTGGTAGTGAACTGCACACAAATATCTACATAATTTTTCTAACTACCCCTCTGTGCCCTGCCTAATATAGTCTTTTCTAGTATCCTGTAATCTTTTCTATGATATCTGGAATTTGCAACAGTTAATCCTGAAAATATATGGGTCCTAATGTATTTGGTAGTGAACTGCACANTTTTTGCTCTACTCACTGAGTAAATGGCAAAACTTGGCTTGTCCAGATCTTGTCTCTAAAGCTCTGCTTAAGAAAAAAAAAAAAAAACCTCATTATTTCATTTAATTTTAAAGACTTGCAATAATAATGGCGTCTATGTTTTTTTATATCCTTCAGTGTTTGCTTGAGATTTTACATGTATACACTGAATTCAGGTGTTTTTTTCCCCTTAATTATACTCACCAGTTAGACCTATATAGTACTTGACTTGAGTATCTCATTCTTAGAGAAGAAATCCTGATTATTATCAAGCACTTTTCAATGGAGACATTAATTATAAATATTTATAACAAGGACATTGCAAAACATAACTGCACATAGATAAGTCAGATTCCCAGCACATTTGTAACATCCCTACCAGGTTTTAGGCACTCTATAAATATGTTACATTAGAAATAACATTAATATGTATAAGGAGGTAGATGACAAGGTGTTTTACCTTGCTTTTATTTAAATACCACCCCTTACTGCCTCCTGGATGGTCAGGTCTCATAAAGCCACTTCCCTGTGGATTTTAATTCTTTGGTATAAATCTTCCTGAATCTATCCAGTCCTCAGCCACATGTCATCTCAAACCCTTCTAACAGCATCCCAGCATTATATCCCCTACTCCAGTACACCAAAAATATTCTACAGTACAACCCATTAGACACTGTATAAAGTCTCAAGTCATTGTAGCAACTTGGAAATCCCTTAACAGAACATTTAGATCAGGTACTTTAATATAACTAATTAATGTCTTTTTAATCTTTGAAATAAATGTTGTTTCTGGGGATTGCACAGTAGACCCTAAAATGTAAAAGCAACAGATCGAATCTGAGCTGGAAGATAATTTCCAACAGCTGGCACTGGCACCAGAACATAGATCCTCTTTGTTGGGCTTTTGCCTCTGTGGGGCAAGAGCATCATCATTTTCTGAAGAGTAATAGGATAATTACATGAAGCACAATTGCAAATCAACCACAAGAAGAAAATAAATGCAAGACCCCAAAATGTGCAAGTATTTTTTTTTTTTGCTTGACTTTTAATGAGAAGGTAATGAAAAGCAACCACTAAGTCATTAATGTGTAATGTCTATATTCATCGGAATGGAGAGGCTAGTATTCAGTGATACAAACACAAGAGAGGTATAATTTTATGGGGTTTTCTGGGCATTGACTGAGTGACAGTGGAACAATAAGATGAGTGCTGGTTTTGGTAATCAACTGAAAATGTACTTAAGAGAGACACAGTTTGAGTCATTTTGGAAAACCCTACCATGAAACCTCAATCATCCCAGGCATATTTTTATTTACGTGGAATGGGTAAAGCAGGGAAGTTTTAAAGTGTTTTGCTTTCTATGATGTACAAAAGAGTAATTCATAATGGGGAGAGTGGGGATAGACCAATCTGAGTTAAAATTCTAGGTCTACCTCTTATGAGTCAGTTACTTATAACTCAATGCCTCAGTTTCCTCACTCGTGTAACACAGAGATAATAATGTCTAGTTCTCAGAGGGACTTTGAAATTTAAATGAGACTCAAGCTTTTAGTGAACAGCTCCTCCATTTCTACCACAGGCTACCTTCTGGGGGGAAGGAGAAGGTTAAGATGAATTGAGAGAGTCACACTGACATATATACACTATAGTGTGTGAAATAGATACCTAGTGGGAAGCTGCTGTACAGCACAGGAAGACCACCCTGGTGTTCTGTGAAGACCGAGAGGGGTGGGATGGGGTGGCGGCGGGGGAAGGCTCAAGAGGGAAAGATATATACATGCGTATATATATGTATGTGTGTGTGTGTGTTCATCACTCAGTTGTGTCCCACTCTTCGTGACAGTACAGTGTGAGCCCATCAGTCTCCTTTATCCATGAAATTCTCCAGGCAAGAATACTGAAGTGTGTAGCCATTCCCTTACTCCAGGGGATCTTCCCAACGCAGGCAGATTCTTTACCATCTGTGTCACCAGCAAAGCCTATATATATATATATGTGTGTGTGTGTGTGTGTGTGTGTGTGTATGTGTGTGTGTATATATATCACTTATCATTATGGCTGATATGCATTGTTGTATGACAGAAACCAATACAACATTTTAAAGCAATTATCCTCCAATTACAAAATAGAAAATAAATAAAATTTCACTTAACCACTACTATGGTCAGAAAGATAAAACAACTCCCAGCTACTGATAGATACTGCATCTGGCTCACCCCTCTTCTCCTTCTGGTGTGCTTCCTCATAAACTATAAACTAAAAGACTAGTTATCTACACCTTCTTCCCAATGAACAATGGTAAATATAGTAGCAATTAAAAGCTATCTTCTTAGGAATGAGAGTACTGGGAAATGTCAAGCAAACTCTGGTCCACAGCTAACAAGAAAACATTATTGTGGGCTTCTTGAAAGCCCCCAGTCTGCATGATAAAAGTTTCTTAGTGAGGCCCTGTTTCTAATTTCTGGGAGGAAGTCTCTTGTGCATATTTTTCTCTGGCCCTGCTTCTACCTGCAGGAAGGAGTCTCTCTTGTAAATTATTCTCCATGATTCCATTTGAAGCTGGTGATGGGACACACACTCTCCTTCTGCAGTCTGCTTCTTGCTGGTTCAAGTTCAGAAACATGATGGTTGCTTTATACCCTGGAGGGTTCAAGTTTCGTTGTTGCTGCAGTTGTTTTTAAAGCCTGGACTTCTGAGGTCTTTGACAATACAATTCATCAAAAATTTAAAAGGCTCCATCCTTTTTGTTTCCAGATAGTACTGTATGCTCATAATCACATACTCACAAGTTCTTTCTTGGACATAATTCTCAAGCCTAATGTATTTGTTTTTATCCTTGTCTCTTGTCCTTCAACTCAATGGAAGCCTCTCTGAGATAAATCAACAAAACTGGTGGGGTGGATATACTCATAAACCAATTTAATTGACCAGGTTTCTCAATGTATTTTTAAATTGTCTTTCCTGATATCCAATGGCCAGAGTCAAGTTTGTCAAAACTTTAAGTCACCAATTTTTTAGTCTTCCACTTTTCATTTCTAATTATGAAACAGTCAGTTTGTAACTAATTTGAGTACTTTGCTGAGTTTAACTATAAGCAAATAATATACACTATTAAAACTGCATTTTCCAATTCCTCTTAGTTCTAAAGAAAACCTTAGTGGATGTTTGGTATTGTTTACTTGATTAATTACCAACAGCAATTTCCCCAAATATTCTGTCTGCAAATGGCATCATTCTACATATTCAAATTCATAGTACTAATTTATTGTAGCCTACCACCCAGCCCTTGGAGGGCACAAAAAAATCCTTGTGCACACCAGGACCCAGGAGGAAGGAGCAGTGACCCCACAAGAGACTGAGCCAGACATCCCTGTGAGTGTCCAGGAGTCTCTGGCAGAGGCATAGGTCGACAGTGGCCTGCCATGGGGTCAGGGGCACTGAATATGAGTCTGGGCATAAGTCCTTTTGAAGAAAGTCAACATTACCACCATTACCCCTACCATAGTTTGGTTTCAGGCCAAACTACAGGGAGGGAACACAGGCCCACTCATCAACAGAAAATTGGATTAAAGATTTGCTGAGCATGGCCCAGGCCATCAGAGCAAGATCCAGATTCCCCCACAGACAGTCCCTCCCATGAGGAAGCTTCCACAAGCCTCTTATCCTTATCCATTAGAGGGCAGAGAGAGTGGAAACCACAATTACAGGAAACCAACCAAACTGATCACTTGGATTGCAGACTTGTCTAACTCTGTGAAAATATGAGCCATGCCATGTGGGGCCACCCAAGATGGATGGGTCATGGTAGAGAGTACTGACAAAATGTGGTGTACTGGAGAAGGGAAAGGAAAACCACTTCAGTATTCTTGCCTTGAGAACCCCATGAACAGTATGAAAAGGCAAAAAGATCTGACACTGAAAGATGAACTCCCCAGGTCAAACAGGAGCTGACAAGAGTGAACATCAATGTTTTAGTAATCAGTGAACTAAAGTGGACCAGAATGGGCAAATTTAACTCAGATGACCATTATATCTACTACTGTGGGCAAGAATCTCTTAGAAGAAATGGAGTTGCCATCACAGTCAACAAGAGTCCAAAATGCAGTACTTGGGTGCAGTCTCAAAAACGACAGAATGATCTCTGTTCGTCTCCAAGGAAAATCATTCAGTATCACAGTAATCCAAGTCTATGCCTCAACCACTAATGCCAATGAAGCTGAAGTTGAATGGTTTTATGAAGACCTACAAGACTTTCTAGAACTAACACCAAAACACACACACACACGCGCACACACAAAGATGTACTTTTCATCATAGGGGACTTAAATGCAAAAGTAAGAAGTCAAGAGATACCTGGTGTAACAGGCAAGTTTGGCCTTGGAGTACAAAATGAAGCAGGGCAAAGGCTAACAGTTCTGCCAAGAGAATGCACTGGTTATAGCAAACACCCTCTTCCAACAGCTTAAGAGACAACTCTACACATGGATATCACCAGATGGTCAATACCGAAACTAGATTGATTTTATTATTTGAAGCAAAAGATGGAGAAGCTCTACAGTCAGCAAAAACAAGATCAGGAGCTGACTGTACCTCAGATCATGAAGTCCTTATTGAAAAATTCAGAGTTAAATTGAAGAAAATAGGGAAAGTTACTAGGCCACTCAAGTATGAACTAAATAAAATCCCTTATGATGACACAGTGGAAGTGACAAATAGATTCAAGGGATCAGATCTGATAGAGTGCCTGAAGAACTAGGGACACAGGTTTATAATGCTGTACAAGAGGCGGTGATGAAAACCATCCCCGAGAAGAAGAAATGCAAAGGGCAGAATGGTTGTCTGAGGAGGCCTTACAAATAGCTGA
>SJYX01017292.1:289165-306047 GCA_006410675.1 Oreotragus oreotragus | reverse complement strand
TTTGGAAGACAGTTTGGCAGTCTCTTATCAAACCCAACATAGCTGTGCTTTGTTTGATGGTACGGTAAACCCCAATAAAATGTTTATGCTTACATATTGTGCAAATGTTGATGGTGACTTGACTCATAATCATAAACACTGAAAGCAACCAAGATGTCCTGCAATAGGTAAGTGGATAAACAAACTGTAGTAATCCATAAATTGAATATTATTCAGAGGGGAAAAGTAAAAACAATGAAGATACACAAAGACAAATGAATAATGCTAAGTGAAAAAAAAAACCAGTCTGCAAAGGTTACACACTGTGTTATTCCACTTGTGTGACTTTCCAGAAAAGGCAAAACTGTAGAGCTGGTAGACAGATGCGTGGTTGCCTGGGGTTCAAGGTGGAGGGTGCTGAACAGTTGAGATACAGGGGAATTTGGGGATGGCGAAACTATTCTGTATGATTTTATAATGATGGATATATGACATGATGCATTTCTCAAAACTCATAAAACTTTGTAGCAGAAAGAGTGAATATACTAAACTAAAATCACTTTGGGGTTTGGCGGATCCCAGGATGAAAGGCATTTAAATATTTACCTAGAAACAGCAATGATTATCTCTTGACATTGACTTTTAAAGAAAGTTATTCTAATGTTGATGGTGACTTGACTCAAAATCATAAACACTGAAAGCAACCAAGATGTCCTGCAATAGGTAAGTGGATAAACAAACTGTAGTAATCCATAAATGGAATATTATTCAGAGGGGAAAAGTAAAAACAACGAAGATACACAAAGACAAATGAATAATGCTAAGTGAAAAAAAAAAAAAAAACAGTCTGCAAAGGTTACACACTGTGTTATTCCACTTGTGTGACTTTCCAGAAAAGGCAAAACCGTAGAGCTGGTAGACAGATGCGTGGTTGCCTGGGGTTCAAAGTGGAGGGTGCTGAACAGTTGAGTTACAGGGGAATTTGGGGATGGTGAAACTATTCTGTATGATTTTATAATGATGGATATATGACATGATGGATTTCTCAAAACTCATAAAACTTTGTAGCAGAAAGAGTGAATATACTAAACTAAAAAAAAAAAAAATCACTTTGGGGTTTGGCAGATCCCAGGATGAAATGCATTTAAATATTTACCTAGAAACAGCAATGATTATCTCTTGACATTGACTTTTAAAGAAAGTTATTCTAGAAACTATTCTGTATGATTTTATAATGATGGATATATGACATGATGGATTTCTCAAAACTCATAAAACTTTGTAGCAGAAAGAGTGAATATACTAAACTAAAAAAAAAAAAAATCACTTTGGGGTTTGGCAGATCCCAGGATGAAATGCATTTAAATATTTACCTAGAAACAGCAATGATTATCTCTTGACATTGACTTTTAAAGAAAGTTATTCTAATTATATCAAATGGGAGGAATGGACACCATTATAAAATTTCTGAATCTTGCCTGAGGCATTCCTTGGCTTACACAACTTCTACCACTCAGAATGCAGACTTGAGGAGACTTGCCCAACCCCCCATCCTTAGGCAAGTGTAACACATTTTATACCTTCCTCACCAAGAGCAACGTGCTCCAAGTGAGTTTCCACAATCAGAGCCACTGCACTCATTTCTGTCCATATCCTCAAAAACTCTAAAACAGGAATAGGTCTTCCCCCTCTATGTTGCCAGCTCTCACCTCCTGGGGTCATTGTCACTGAGCAAGTTCTGTCTAGGCCGCCAGTTCGCTTCTGCTGCGTAGCAGCAAACAGCAGTTGTCAAGGTCATCCTTGCTTTCCTTGGTGCCTGAGCTGCTGGACTGCTCCCTACTCCGACCTGTCCTGACTGCCCTGCTGCTTCGGGCAGGAAGTCCTCACTTCATTCAACATGTCCTCTTTACTCAAAGCGTATAGCATTTTCTTGACTTTTTCTGTTTCACTCTTATCTCTTAAAAATGACAGAGCTTTTTGGGTTGGAATGATAGAATACACTCCCACTATTACTGAGAGTTCTTTGGCTTCAGAATTGTTCATCACATCTTTAAGACTAAAACCATTTTTGGGGATTCTGTCAATTTTTTTGTATGTGAATATATTTTTAGAAAACTCTCAAGAAAAACTTACGGAATAGTGGAGAGAAAGATTTATAGTTAGAAAACATAGTATTATATTTTAAATCTCGAATTCAATAGCTGTGTGCCTTGCAGCAAGCCACTAAACTTTTACAAACACGTGCATAAACTCATCTATAAAATGGACATAATATCTCCCCTATCTCTTTCACAAGGCTATTTTAAGGCTCAAGTATGATCATGAGTGTGAAAATGCTTTAGAGAGCATGAAACTTAATGTAAGGGATTGTTTTTAAATGGAAAATAGACTCTCAAATGTTAATAAAGGAATGAAATTCAGGTATTTGCCTAATTTTTATGGTCTTTCTACTATCTATGTTAGGCAGAATAATGTACCCCCAAAGATATACACATCTTCATCCTCAGACCCTGTGAATATGTTATCTATGTGGCTAAATAATATTTACATTTACATTTGCAGATGAGATGAAGTTAAAGATACTGTGATGGTGTGCTTATCCTGGATTGCTACTCTGCTGGCATACATGAGCCAATGAATGCCAGAGGGCTCCAGAGGCTGGGAAAGGCCAGGAAACTGCTTCCCAAAGTCATTGGAAGGAACACAGTCAGTCCTGTTCATATCTTGATTTGGGGACTTGTGTCCTCCTGAAAGAAAAGATATAAATTGGTATTGTTTTAAGCTACTAACTCTGCAACTATTTATTATAGCAGCAATAAGAAACTAACACATACTCATTCATTCAGAGTCTAAATTTTAAAAAAAAAAAAAGTGAAAGGGAATCATCCCACAAACATTATATCCCTTATTGTATTCTTTGGAAATTTGATGGCTGTTGTTTTAATCCTAGTCCCACATGTTTTAGACACACTTATTTATTCTTTATTCTTTATCTGATTTATTTATTCTTTATCTGATTATCCTACTCTGATTTTCATAATCAATATTTGATTGTTGGCATCCCCCACTCCAATATCTTATCCAAGTCTCCTCTTCTTGGTTTATCCAACTGTTTCCTCAAACCTTGCTTCATATTTTGTCAGAGTGAAACCAGAGTAGTAATCTCTATAAGACTTTGGGTGACTCTCATTCTTTATGACTTATGTTACTCATTGAGCAAGTGTATTTTCACACTCTTGTTTTATTTGGTTGTGGTTTATTAGTCTGTCAACATCCAGTGTTGTTTGTCTTAAATCTTGAACTCATAGGTACTACACATAAAGCTCAATCATTTATTTTTGCACACAAAACATATTGTCATGCTCATGCATGATTCTACTGTTTTCAATTCATCAGTCCTTATATATTCTGCCTAGGCAATTTCATCCATACCCATTTCCATTTTGTGTGGATGAATCTCAATTTGATGCCTCTAGTTTTCAAGCCCTGACTTACTTTATTCCTATCCCTGAGAATACAGACAGGATAAAGATACATTTTTCCAACCTCAAGATGGTTGACAGTTTGTTTTAATTCCACACACAAAAACAACGGGCTACAGAGGATAGGCGCCTAGGTCAGTCTAGGGTGGTAAGGATGTTTTCAAAATGAAGTGAAGCTTGAATTAATCTTGAGAGACGTGTATGAGAGATGAGTTCACCTAGCGAAAGGCAGAGAAAGGGCCTCCAGGGGGAAAGGATAGCATGAGGAAGACAGGAAGAGAGAGGAAGGCAGACAGACCAACAAGACAGAGAGACGAAGAGAGGAGGAAACAAAGGATGATCACCAGCTTGCTCTGTTGACTGCTAGCCACGGTCATCTCCCTCAACTAAGACACCATGAAACACAGACACATAATCGCATACATGAGAGGTCAATGTCTGGGCAGGAAATACTGTGTTGAACATCTTTGTGGAAGAGCAACCAATTAGAACAAGGAGCCAGAGCTCAGGAGGAAGGTCCAGTCTCGAGAGCTGGAGACACAGCTGTAGGATCTACTCATGCAAGGTGAATATGGATGTGAATAGACTGGTCTGGGCAGAATGTATAATGGAGAAAGCTGAAAAGTCAAATCTGGAGAATACACGTTCAAGTGAGAAATAGAGGAGGAGCTGGGGAAAAGGCAAAGGATGAATACCAAGAGATTGGGAACAGAACCAGGAGAGATGTGTGTTAGGGGAGCTAAAGTAGATGGTGGTTTCAAGGAGGGAGCCGTATTCTTGCCTGGAAAACCCCACGGACAGAGGAGCCTGGTGGGCTACAGTCCAGGGGGTTGCAAAGAGTCAGATGTGACTGAGTGAGCTTGAGCAGAACAGGACGAAGATTAGGTAGAAGTTCTGGGAGACAGGAAGTACCATTAATAGAACGAGATCCCTGAAGAAGCAGGAGGATGAAGACCAGAGGAGAGAAGGAAAGTTTAACCATAAGTTAGCTTTTGAGATTTTTGATATGGGGTAAAAGAGAAAAACTTCATTTCCTCCACTTTCCCATAACAATGTTAAAATTAAGGAAAATATAAAAGCATAGTGTGAGAGCCTTGTCACAACCTTTGCTGCTGCTGCTGAGTCGCTTCAGTCGTGTCTGACTCTGTGCGACCCCAGAGATGGCAGCCAACCAGGCTCCCCCATCACTGGGATTCTCCAGGCAAGAACACTGGAATGGGTTGCCGTTTCCTTCTCCAATGCATGAAAGTGAAAAGTGAAAGTGAAGTCGCTCAGTTGTGTCCGACTCCTAGTGACCCCATGGACTGCAGCCTACCAGGCTCTTCTGTTCATGGGATTTTCCTGGCAAGAGTACTGGAGTGGGGTGCCATTGCCTTCTCCGGATTAAAAGGCAGTCTTCTTTAAAACCAGAGCTTTCCCTGTAAGTACATATATTTATATATAAGCACAATATATTTATACCTGTAGATACAGTGCAGCATGTTTTCAAAAATCTAAGCTCATCCTATATGATAAATCAAGAGTTTTGAAATCAGCACTAAGTCAACTCTCTAATAAGTTGATATCTGAATCTATTAATTATATTCTGTTTCATGCATCTTGTCATTTATTTATTTTATGGGAAAAAATAAACAACTGCTCTTTCTTTTTTTGGTGGGGGGAGTTTGGAATCACTTTCAAACCTATTTTCTAATACTCGGTCCACTGTTTTCCTCAAGCACATTTTCTTTAGCCACAAATAAGCACTCATGCTGAAAAATTACGATTAATTCAGTCAAGTATATATTTAAGCTGTGATTATCATTAGTGATACCAGGCCCATTCACATATGAAATACATTGTTCTATTATGAGAGATCATCATAAGACAGTAGAGGACCAAGTACTGAAATGAATCTTTTTTTTTTTTTGCTCTTTATTTTTTATTTTTATTTTTTTTACTTTACAATACTGTATTGGTTTTGCCATACATTGACATGAATCCACCACGGGTGTACATGAGTTCCCAATCCTGAACCCCCCTCCCACCACCCTCCCCATATCATCTCTCTGGGTCATCCCAGTGCACCAGCCTCAAGCATCCTGTATCCTATATTGAACCTAGACTGGTGATTCGTTTCTTACTTGATAGTATACATGTTTCAATGCCATTCTCCCAAATCATCCCACCCTCTCCCTCTCCTACAGAGTCCAAAATCTGTTCTATACATCTGTGTCTCTTTTGCTGTCTTTCATACAGGGTTATCGTTACCATCTTTCTAAATTCCATATATATGCGTTAGTATACTGTATTGATGTTTTTCTTTCTGGCTTACTTCACTCTGTACAATCGGCTCCAGTTTCATCCACCTCATTAGAACTGATTCAAATGTATTCTTTTTGATGGCTGAGTAATATTCCTTGCTGTATATGTACCACAGCCTTCTTATCCATTCATCCCCTGATGGACATCTAGGTTGCTTCCATGTCCTGGCTGTTACAAACAGTGCTGCGATGAACATTGGGGTACACGTGTCTCTTTCAATTCTGGTTTCCTCGGTGTGTATGCCCAGCAGTGGGATTGCTGGGTCATAAGGCAGTTCTATTTGCAGTTTTTTAAGGAATCTCCACACTGTTCTCCATAGTAGCTGTACTAGTTTGCATTCCCACCAACAGTGTTAAGAGGGTTCCCTTTTCTCACACCCTCTCCAGCATTTATTGCTTGTAGACTTTTGGATAGCAGCCATTCTGACTGGTGTGAAATGGTACCTCATTGTGGTCTTGATTTGAATTTCTCTGATAATGAGTGATGAACAACTCCTCTTTCATAGGAAAATTTATCCCTTTGTTTTTCCTAGATCCTTTCAACCTATTACTCACAGTGGGTGCAAGTAATTTCATATCCAATACAACTGGATTAACTTGTTAGTTAACATGTTTGAAGTGTATTTCAGCAATGAGAATTCAAATAAGCTTTAGAAAACACCTGTGGCCTACTAGATATGAAAGCCAAGGATCTCTATAAACAGAACTGCATTTAATTTGAAAGGAAAGATAATGTATCCATATACCTGTGCACACACACACACATACATACTCATATATATATATATAAGAAGAGTATGAATCTTTTTTGACACACACAAGGACCCGGATGGAAAGAAAAGACTACCGCTGCCAAAGTATTCCCAGGTTTTTGCATCCATGAAGTTTAACTAGGCACTGATTTGAATAACTGCCAGAAAAAAAAAATTATGAAGAAACACGCAAAACACAGAGAAAGAACTACGAGACTAAACTAAACTGCCTCAGATGGCCACATACCAAGAGGTACCCAGGCAGAAGGAGGAGGCAACAGCGGTAACTTGGTCTGTGATCCATTGGCCTGTCATTTGCCATTGACCATGTTGCCAAAGTGGAATTACCCATCATCTACCCCAGCAAAAATGCAGAGGTCAAGATAATGCAAAGTAGTAGATAATGCCAGTGCCAAACCCGATCATTTTGGGATTTAGAATGCCTTCTCCCTAGCGCATCTATCTAAAAACACTAATGATTGACTTTGGAAATTCTCCCTTTTTCCCTCAGAGATTGGAGCGGGTGCTGTATCTTTGCCAACCCATCTGTAATCTTTAGTCTCATCAGTTTTTTGCCTTTTCCATTCTGGTAGGTTTAGCAGCAATCCTCCAGTCTCTGGCAGGGCGTCTTGAAAAATGCCTGTAAGCAAGGCTGAGAACAGTAGGCAGTCCTCTCCCAGGGCTCACACCTGGGCTCGCGGGTTGTTCTAAGTGAGTGATATTCTGCTTTGGATCTTGGCCCTCAGAGTTGAGTCATTATTGTAGTGTCTGCCACGTGCATCCCACTTGTGCAGCTCCTTAACCTTTCTATACTTGGGGGTGCTTTGAACTCTCACATCTTCCAAAGACCCATGGTTGTTTGAAATGGCCCAGTCTGCATTCCTGCTTGAAGTTCTGTGCTGTAACTTTCCTGCCTGCCTAGTCTCCACTTTGCCTGCTCTTACCTCCTGAATCTGTGAGCTGCGAGCCTTTTGAGATGGCCCTGAGCCCAGTGCTCGACCTCCCAAAGGTGGTCTGCTCGTCTGTTTTGACTTAGATTCATCCATCCATATCATTACTCAGCCATTAAAAAGAATACATTTGAATCAGTTTTAATGAGGTGGATGAAACTGGAGCCTATCATACAGAGTGAAGTAAGTCAGAATGAAAAACACCAATACAGTATACTAACGCATATATATGGAATTTAGAAAGATGGTAACGATGACCCTATATGCAAAACAGCAAAAGAGTCACAGATGTATAGAACAGTGTTTTTCACTCTGGGGGAGAAGGCAAGGATAAGATGATTTGAGAGAATAGCACTGAAACATGTATATTATCATATGTGAAATAGATTGCCAGTCCAGGTTCGATGCATGGGACAGGGTGCCTAGGGCTGGTGCACTGGGATGACCCAGAGGGATGGGGTGGGGAGGGAGGTGGGAGGGGGGTTCAGGATGGGGAACACATGTACACCTGTGGCTGATTCATGTCAATATTGTAAACTACACTGTAAACCACTGCAATATTGTAAACTAATTAGCCTCCAATTAAAATAAATAAATTAAAAACAAAACAAAAAAACCCAAAAAATATTTATGGTGGATTTCTAAATGAAAGGCTATAACCCATACAGGTACAAATTTTAAAGGATAACATTTAGTAAAAGGTTCTGAAAAATAGATGTGGTTGGGTGTCTGAAAGTTTGGACTTCCTTTTATCTCATTGTGGCAGGCGTTCAGATATAAGCATGTTTTTATTTTCTTCCTGGGACCAAAGTTGAGTACATTTCCAGGCTCCCTTGCTGGCAGGTGTGGCTATAGCGTGGAGTTCTGGACAGTGAAACGCAGGCCAAAGTGATGCGACCCACTTCCAGGCCTGGCTCATAGACGCCTCGCACTGCCAAACCGCACTCCCCCTTACCTCTCCGTCTGCCAGTTCACGACACTGCAGGGCTGTGCAGGAGGGCAGAGCCAGGACGCTAGGCTCCTGAAGGCCTGTTTAGAGCAGAGTTTCTTCCTTACCAACTCACAGTGGATTGTGATAGAAGGAAGAATTAAACCATTCTTACCTTACACCACTGAGATTTCAGGGTCTATCTGTTACACCTGGAGTCACTGACAGTAACCAATACGTTTCTCTAACTGCCCTTTCTGGGTTCCAGGGTTTCAGTCCTAGAATCTGAACCAATCTGTTTTTACTGACTGAACCCAGTTATGCTGCTAAACCCATTATTTTTCTGTCATCTGCTCATGATGACCACATTTAAGTGCAAAACAAATATAAACATATATTTTAAAATCTGTTTATTGAAGAATAATTGCTTTACAGAATTTTGTTGTCTTCTGTCAAACCTCAACATGAATCAGCCATAGATATACATATATCCCCTCCCTTTTGAAACTCCCTCTCATCGCCCACTCCATCCCACCCATCCGGGTTGATACAGAGCCACTGTTTGAGTTTCTCGGTCCAAAAATTCCCGTTGGCTGTCTGTTTTACATATGGTAATGTAAGTTTCCATTTTACTCTTTCCATACATCTCACATACCTTGAGGAAATCAATCCCTCTCATCGCCCACTCCATCCCACCCATCCGGGTTGATACAGAGCCACTGTTTGAGTTTCTCGGTCCAAAAATTCCCGTTGGCTGTCTGTTTTACATATGGTAATGTAAGTTTCCATTTTACTCTTTCCATACATCTCACATACCTTGAGGAAATCAAAATACATATTTTTTTAAGCTGTTCCCCTGGATAAATTTCTCTTTTACTACATACCTCTATTACTCAGCTCTCCCAAATTAGGTTTAGGAATACTAATTTTTGGCCAGTGTTCCCATGGTCTTTCATCATTTATTGTGATCTGCCACTTTCTAGATAGGTGACCTTGAGAAAATAGTTTTTCTTCAAGATGTAAGTTATTTACATAGAGATAATAATTTCATCTCAGAAGTATGTTGTTAAAATTAAATGAACCTCAATTGGTTACCTCAATTCTAAAAATATGATACTAAAATATATGCCAAACATTTTAACATAAGTATCACATGGATATTAACAGATATTTATTTTGGAAAAACTAAACTTTGGCAAAATGTAGACATCTACCTGAGTTTCTTCCCTCCTTTTCTTCTTCCTGCTCCCTTATCTCTCCATTATAAGCTATATTGGGGAACAAAGATCTGAAGGTGCTTTTGCAACGTGCTACTATTTGCTGTCCACAGGAACATATATCATTCATTCATTCATTCTTCTATCAAGTATTCACTGAGCATGCATCCTGTGTTAGTATTAAGGAAGACAGAGATAGGATGCCATGGTTAATGAAAAAAGCTGGAAAAAGCGGTGTGGAAGTAAATGGCTGCATGCCCTGGGGGCAGGAGAAAGAGGGAAAGGAAGTCCACGGGAACTGTCTTTAGCAGGATCTTGTATAAGATTGCCATTGAAAGCAGAAGCAGCAGAAATCCAGCCTGTGTCATTTATCCTCACAATTCCCTTCCTTTTGCCTTGGAATAAAAATATCAGAGGAAATTATTCTGTAAATGTGGCCATTATGTTTTACTTCTGCTGATATTGAAGTGCGTTCTTATTTCCAGAGGACACAAGTGAAGGTGGAAGGGAGCCAGTGGTCTAGGTAGGTTGGAGACGCCAGCCTGGAATTGAACATTTTCTGTAGGCAATCTCTTCATGGGTAATTGAAAGTGGGCTCTTTGAAATGCTAGTGATTTAATAACTTTCTTATGAATTAAAAAATAGGCACATGCTCTTCCTTTCTTCTTTATAAAGTAGCCATTTACACATTTTCCTGTGTTGGAAGCATTTCTAGCTTAAATATTTCAGAACTTTGAAAATCAAAAGGTTTGGTATTTAGGGTGAACAGTTTCTGTCCTGTTTCACATGGCCAAGGCTGAACCTTTCGCCTCCTGACATTTCCTGGCACAGGAGAAAAAGCTGCCATGTTTTACAGCCACACAGAGAGTGAGGTAATCAGTAGCAGCAGAGGCCTTAATGTCTTTCTCTAAGTTATTCACAGTCTTCAGGTCCCACATGTGCTGATTCCTACCTGACATCTCCTCTCTGCCACATGCAATTGCTTTTGTTAATTTCATCGATTTAAAAAGAGCAGTTCTGCTTGCTGCTCGCCTTTAAGGTAGGCGAGCGAATTGATGTATTTCCTTCACTTTCATTCCCTGAGGTTGATGACATTTTCAGTAAGTAATCTTTTTTTCTCTACTTTGCATTATAAATGTGTCTTTGGAATGTACGGGCATAAGTACCTGGTAGTAGTCATGTAATAATATGTGTGTGTATACAAACACAATTGCACATAGATACATTTACACAAAAAAATGCAATGAGTACATGTATAACACATATGTATATTCATTGTAATATCTAAATATAGTTATAAACACAGTAGTTAGGCATACTTGTGCTCATAAGCATGTATGAGAACATCTTGTACGTGTGTTTTACTCACACAATAAACGGCTGAAAGGCCATAAGAAGGCGACAAGGCACAGTTAATGGACTTTTTAGTCAGTTAGGACTAATTTTAATCTGTGTCTCTGTACTCACAGTTGGATAACTTCATACAACTCAGTCAAGAAACCGAACCGCCTTAAGCCACAAACCCTTATTTCATGTCATAATCATGAAATCTTATTTCATGTCATACCCTTGGAACACTTGTGAGAATTAAATGATATCAGGGACCATGGTGCTTGTCCTTGCTGTGAGGTTGGAGCACAGCAAAAGATGGATACTATCTGCACCTAATTTATATTATTTTTGTATGGACAAGCATAGCGGTTTATTTCCTAATTAATGGCAATTTCTTCTCTGCCTATCTGTAATTTCTGGTGAAATAATGGTTAGTCCAGACTCTACTCTTTTCAATTCTTGTTCAAATCTTCCAAAACGAATGTACTCCACAGATTATCTGACTTCATTAAAATAATCAACACATGAAATTTCTAAATATATTGAAATTATGAGCATTTATATAAAAGCTAATACTTTTCAGCCAAATCATGTGGAGGACCTTGTTTGAGCAATAGATGCTTCAGATTTGGTTCTAGGACATTAGTATGTGTGCATACACATGTATATGCATACATAGATGTACATGTATGCACAAGTCACACACACACACACATATACATACATCACCAGTTATACACAAAGATAAACGAAAGGGCAAAAAACAAAGTCAGAGAATAAAAATTAAATGTTTGGTAGCAAAATCATCAGACTTTCAGAGACTGTTTCAATGGAAGAAAGGGTATGGAACTTCAAACAATAACCTTCTTCATGTTCTTAATGTAATGTAATGAAAGTTGCTCAGTCGTGTCTGACTCTTTGTGACCCCAAGGACTATATAGTCCATGGAATTCTTCAGGTCAGAATACTGGAGTGGGTAGCCTTGACCTTCTCCAGGGGATCTTCCCAACACCAGGGATCAAACCCAGGTCTCCCGCATTGCAGGTGGATTCTTTACCAGCTGAGCCACCAGGGAAGCCCTTTCATGTCCTTACATTACAGTGTTGAATACATAACGTTAGATGACTCAATATCTCTAAATCTTGCTTTNCCAGGGATCAAACCCAGGTCTCCCGCATTGCAGGTGGATTCTTTACCAGCTGAGCCACCAGGGAAGCCCTTTCATGTCCTTACATTACAGTGTTGAATACATAACGTTAGATGACTCAATATCTCTAAATCTTGCTTTTCTCAAATATAAATTAGGAATACTAAAATCTATTTCTCTTCTAATTTACTAGGTTGAGTGCTAAGTTACTTCGGTCATGTCCCACCCTTTGCAAGCCTATGGACTGTAGCCCCCAGGCTCCTCTGTCCACAGGGTTCTCTAGGCTGGAATACTGGAGTGAGTTGTCATTCCCTACTCCAGGGGATCTACCCAACCCAGGGATAGAACCTGGGTCTCCTGCATCTCTTGGATTCACAGATGAATTATTTGCCACTGAACCACATGGGAAGCCCTATATTATTTGGGGATAAATATGTAACCTCTCTGAGCCCCAGTTTCTTTATATGTCAAATGAAATAAAGATTTACATACAGCGTAGGATTTTTGTGAAAACTGAGATAAATCATATTGACATGATTTACAAGTTACAAGGAACTACATAAACTTCTATTGTTAGTCAAAATAATAGAGATATTACCATATGCATTCTTATACTTTAAATATGCTTTTTTAAATTCCATCTTTAACAGCATTTTATTTATATGTGAGTATTTTTTTGAAATGTGGCCTCCAAATCAAGGACTAATCATCATTCCGGCCTTTAACTATCCAATCAGTATGTTCTATACAAATTATTGTACAAAGTAAACTAGTAATATGTGGAGAAATTCATACTTTAAAGCTAATGTAATGAATACTAATAAAGATTTTTAATATATGTATGGAGAAGGCAATGGCACCCCACTCCAGTACTCTTGCCTGGAAAATCCCACGGATGGAGGAGCCTGGTAGGCTGCTGTGCGTGGGGTTGCTAAGAGTCGGACTCGACTGAGCGACTTCACCTTCGCTCTTCACTTTAATGCATTGGAGAAGGAAATGGTAACCCACTTCAGTGTTCTTGCCTGGAGAATCCCAGGGATGGGGAAGCCTGGTGGGCTGTCATCGATGGGGCCGCACAGAGTTGGACACGACTGAAGCGACTTAGCAGCAGCAGCAGCATGTATTTATATGAATGATTTTGTCTATCCTTAGGTATCGGATTAATTTTGTCAGTCTTTAAGAAAATAAACACATTTTCCTGTAGAAAATCAGCCTAGCCTTATTTGCAATAATAAAGTTTACCCATTCAGCTGTTATTCTAGAGACATGCCCAATGGTGCCACTGACATTTGGATATACAGTCTGTGAGTACAACTGCAGTTCTCTCAGAAATGTTGCTTTTACATATTATCAACATGGTCTGTGATTGATACTTTGTGTCTAATCCAAAAGTGATCCCAGAAAATATCTTTATCCATTTCCATATGTTATTCTAAAACAGTATGTACAGTGGCTCAAGATTTAGATTTAGATCTGCTCTTTACATTTTTTTTTCTTCAAACTTTATTAAATGCCTACCGTATGCCTAACTTATTGCTGGAATTTTAGGAAATGTGGAGAGTAAAATTAGACCTAGTCCTGTCTTTTAAAGCTTCTAGTCAGTGTGGAAGGGGTGAGTGGAGTGCCACCAGCATTCATCAAATAATTTATTAAAAACATGGAAAATGATCAATACAAATGTGATTTGTGCTAGGAAGAATAGATGAGTTTTCTAAGCAGTAAAAAATCAACTGGATTTGGTGAAAGATTTTAATTGTGAATGGATGAAAAACTAAGAATATAAACTATGAGTCCTAGTTGTTTTTTTTTTTTTTTTTAGTAACTGGATGTTATAACAGAGTCTGAGATAGGAAATAGCCAAAGAGACCCAGGTTTAGGGCGGGAGGTACCAAGTGGGTAATGCTCTATTTCAGACATGCTGGATTTAATGTGCCATTGAAATACCCAAGAGAAACCATCAAACTGGCAGTTGTCTATGATTCCAACATTCAGAGGAAAACTCAGGTAAGGTAATGTAAACGTGGGAGTCACTGATACTAAGATACTCGAATCCTTGGGCATGGATAAAATTGCGAGGAATCATATAGGTGAAGAAATAAAAGAAATTAGTAAAACATTTTGAGTAGCTATAGCATGGTTATAAGAATTATGTTAATAGACACACACTTGCTTACCAGTACCATACCTATCTACATTAGCAACAAACCAAAGAAGGTATTAACAAAGAAGAGAAGAGTAAAATGCATCATCTGAATGTTACAATTGGTAACATAAATGTTATCCAAGTGATAAATATTTATCCAAATAATGTTGTTATTAACTTCTAACAATGACGTATTCAGAGTTGATGATTTTGACAACATTAAAATTGAATGTTCTGGCTTGCTAAAAACAGGCCGAAGAGCATAGAAAAGTGCTGATACTGATGTTTTTGAAATTTGGATATTAATTATTAAACACATATTCAGAGGAATCTTGCAATATTTTGGTTACATCAACCAACTTATCGCCAACCATGTTCTGAATTCCATTTTTTTTCCAAACAAGTCCCTGACCTTGGCAAATCCTTATGCTTCCAGAGGGCCCAGCTACTCTTACAATTAAGCTACATTTAGCCTTTAATTGTTGATTGATAATTTCAGGTTTTTGTTAATTCCCCCACAGAGTGACAGGGTTTAATAATGGCCACTCAATTTCATTTTCATTTTGTAGTTGCTATTTTTCCTGCACTTCTCAAATATCTGACATATGGTACCAGTTAAGAACTTACTTCAATTAGTACAGCCATTCTAGATCAGCAATGCTGGGATTTTTAACAATTGCACTGCCATCTTGTGCCCAGCATCAGGCAGCAAATATTTCAGCTCCAAAATATCATGCCAGTGTCTGTGTTCTGGGGTCATTCCTAGTACCAGCTGGTCCAGGTGGGTTCTCAGAAACATCGATCCTGAGACAGAGATTGATATAGTGATGGTATATCAGGGTGTGCTCTTGGTACCAAGGGAAGGGAAGGGATGGAAAAGAATGGAGATTGGACAGAAAAAGGTGAGTTGTGATGCAGGTTCAGTGGAGAGCTGAGCCAGCTCTACAGGGAGATTCACACTGGAGTGAGCCTTCAGAATTGTGCCAAGTTGTCCTTGAATTCATCACTTATTGAATACAGTCTGTGTTGAGGAAAGTGACTTTCTTTAGCTAAAGCAATCATGGCATGGGACTGAAAGTGGAGGACTTTCTGAATAAGTCCTTCTTCCTGTAGGGGAAATCTTGGCTGTGCATCATAGAGTCCACAACCATATAATTCCATCAGAATAAATTATGATTATTGCAATATGAAGACAGTTTACCTTTCAAAGTCCCAAATTTCTCACATGTTTATTTACTATTATTTTGAAGTACTCTAATTTAAGAAACTTTTTGTGGTTATACATTTTCCTGGGTTGGTTCCCTCTACATCTATAAACATCAGCTATAATTAGGGGATTTTTTAAAAATTCAAGTCTGAGACCTTATATGGAAGATACCATGAGTTATTCTTTAAAAAGTCACTCTGCCACCATATACTGAGTGTGCTTAGTCATTCAGTCATGTCTGACAGCCCACCAGGCTCCTCTGTGCATGGGAATTCTTTAGGCAAGAATACTGGAGTGGGTTGCCATGCCCTCCTCTGGGGATCTTCTCAACCCAGGGATGGAACCCAGGTCTCCTGCATTGCAAGCAGACTCTTTACTAGCTGAGCTACCAGAGAAGTCCCAACATATACTAAGGGTTCCATGATATTTGCAGAATGGCTGTTGACTGGGTCCTGCCACAGTATGTACTAGTTAGGCTTTCTATCCATCAGTTTACTTTTACAAAGAAGTACTATATGAAAAGGTAATGGCCACATTGTAGACATTCTATGACTATTACTTTCCCTCTACCACTTCATTTGCATATAAATACTTACAGTTTTAAAGTTTTAAAATTTCTCATAGTATTTTAGGGGGAAAAACATGAACCTTGTTAGGGGGCTTAAATTAGCCTTTACAAAGTACTCTGTCAAAACTGAGATTAAATTACCTGTGGCTGAAAGATGATGCTCTGAAAGTGCTGCACTCAATATGCCAGCAAATTTGGAAAACTCAGCAGTGGTAACAGGACTGGAAAAGGTCAGTTTTCATTCCAATCCCAAAGAAAGGCAATTGAAAATAATGTTCCAACTACTGCAAAACTGCAGTCATCTCACACACTAGCAGAGTAATGCTCAAAATTCTCCAAGCCAGGTTTCAAGAGTAAATAATCCAAGAACTTCCTGATTTTCAAGTTGAATTTAGAAAAGGCAGAGGAACCAGAGATCAAATTGCCAACATCTGCTGGATCATGGAAAAAGCAAGAGAGTTCCAGAAAAACATCTATTTATGCTTTCTTGACTATGCCAAACCCTTTGACTGTGTGGATCACAATAAACTGTGGAAAATTCTGAAAGAGATGGGAATACCAGACCACCTGACCTGCCTCTTGAGAAATCTGTATGCAGGTCAGGAAGCAACAGTTAGAACTGGACATAGAACAACAGACTGGTTCCAAATAGGAAAAGGAGTGTGTCAAGGCTGTATATTGTCACCCTGCTTATTTAACTTCTACGCAGAGTATATCATGAAAAACGTTGGACTGGAAGAAACACAAGCTGGAATCAAGATTGCCGGGAGAAATATCAATAACCTCAGATATGCAGATGACACCACCCTTATGGCAGAAAGTGAAGAGGAACTAAAAAGCCTCTTGATGAAAGTGAAAGTGGAGAGTGAAAAAG
>SJYX01017292.1:230905-260708 GCA_006410675.1 Oreotragus oreotragus | reverse complement strand
TTCTTATTCAAATTCTCTTTACGATTTTCTGGTACCACCTCATCATCAGTGTTAGTAACCTGTAGAACTTCTGCACCATCAGGTTCATTAGCTTTTTCACTTTTCTCTTTCTCAGCACTCTGCACAACCGCATTATTGTTGTCATTAAGACCCATTTCACTTTTCCTCTTGTTCTTTGTATCTTCGGCCTCGTTCACCTTATCTTGTACATCCTTATTTCCTTCCTTCTTCTCTTTTCTTGCTTCATATGCTTCCATTTCTTTGATTCCTGTAATATTTTCTTTCTGACACATGTGGATGGATTGCAGGCATGGCTGCAGGAAAGAAATGTTATCTCGTTCTTGTCCTTTATTCTCCACAGTTTTCATGTGTTCTATCAGTGATCCACTTTTAAATTCAGCAGATGTAGGGGTTGTCATTTCCGGTGGCCATTTAGGTTTGCTCATTTTGAGCTCTTCCTCAAGGGGGAAAGTTTTCTTAGGTATCTCCTTGGAAGGAGGCCAAATGATTTTTAATTTTCCCCTCTTTCCACATTTTTTCAAATCATCCTTTTGCCCTTCACTCTTAACAGCATCTAAATGTTTATTAAGTTCTCCAAACATGGCGGTATTTTCCACATTGTTTTTACACATATTCGGTTCTTCATTAGAAGTAAAGTCAACTGAGCTGCTTTGATTTTTGCAGTTCCATCGATCTTTATGCTGTTTGTGTCCAAAACCTTCATCATAATTTCCTTTTGATTTGAAAAGTTGTTTAAAGTGAGGTTTACAATATATTTGTCCATGAAGTGAGGCATAATTTCCCAAACTGTCAAAAAGGAAAAACATTTTTTTAACATTTTATATAAACACTGCAAATTCATATAGCATTAGGGAATTGATTATTTCGAGCAATGAATCAGAGGTTGAGTACAATTAATTTACTGGCAATAGGAAAGTGCCTATTAATTGAACATTCCCGTTAGATAATATTCACCACTAATGCCCTCTATAACACTTGTCTTGCAGTAGTCAGAATTTCGTGCTGTATGTCAGGTACTGGTATAAAAGGTGCTATAGTGTAACACATATGTAGATAGAGATGATGTAAAATGGTAGGACTAAATCTTTGCTAACTCAGAGAATTGTGAGGGGCTGCAGTTTTCAACAAATCCTGAATAGCATACAAAAATTAACTATTTGAACTTCCTAGTTAACTGGATTTTGAATGAATGAATTGGAAAGCTTGTCTATGCAATTTTTTATCTTGTCTCTTTGGCAATATTAACAAATAGAAATGCCTGTTAAAATTAACATCAAATTTAGTCAAAGGAAGCAGCATCATTTTGTAATATTTCTGAATCGCTACATAAAAATGGAGAGAAAAACTAAAAACCCAAGGATAAAATTACAACAAAACTAAGTGACAAGGTATCCTCACCAACCTCAAAATACAAGAAGGGAAGGACAAACCAACATCAGCTACAAGATTAGCATAATAGTAGCATGTGTGTGGATGACAACAGAGGGAGAAAGGAAGGTGTCTGATGGACCTGAAAATATGAGACTACAAAATAGTCAATCAATAGCTCCTGGAAAGTATCACATGCCAATCGGAGAGCAGCAGCTCAAATTGGGAGAGGTTTTGGCATTTCAATAGCCAGTGAGAGTGAAAAAGTACTGTGGCAGGAAAGTCTGAAGAGGCTGGAGAAATTAAACTCAAAACTGACCCACTGGGATCCTTTAGATTCTACACTGTGAAAAACAAACATGGGAGTGGAGTCAAAAGTGAGGTGAACAATGATAACAGAAATCAAAAGGTCTTAGTCAACATGAGGGAGAGAATTCAAGACAGGAAATCCCAGGAATCAAGGCACCATAGTTTTCTGAACAGTATAAAAAATTAGAAAAGATAGCCCTGTGAAGTTGGGAAAATCATCCTGAATTTTGCTTCCTTCCAAGGTTTGTGTAAATTAACTCCACAAAAAAATAACCAACGGCAAAGTATCAAGGGAAAACAGTATATAAAGTTATAAGAAGTGAAAGAATAAGGAGCATTGTCATTGTAGGCAATGAAAACATGGTTGAAAAACATGTTCTTGAAACATCAAACTTTTAATCTACTATTTCAAAATGAGCTAAAAGACATTAAGAAAATGATAAAAGACCCAAAAGAACAGCATGAATTGTAATTAGAAAAAGCAATAAAGAAGGTGTCAGGTATCAAGAAGAAAACAGAAATGAAAGGAAAAAGTTTTGACTTTCATGTCAGCAATAAAAACCAAACTAAAAGAAAAACAAGAGCAAATCAATAGGAAACATCTAAGGAAAAAATATGGCTTTCCTGGTGGCTCAGATGGTAAATAATCTGTCTTCAGTGTGGGAGACCTGGTTTCAGTCCTTAGGTTGGAAAGATCCCTTGGAGAAGGGAATGGCAACTACTCCAGTATTCTTGCCTGGAGAATTCCATGGACAGAGGGGCCAGGTGTGCTACAGCTCATGGGGTCACAAAGAGTCAGACACGACTGAGCGACTAACACTATCACTAAAGAAAAACAGGAAAATTAAAAGATAAAAAATTTATAATCATAAATGAAAAATATATAATAAGAGTTCTTGAATAAGAAAATGAAATTATGAAATAAGTTAAATACTAAAAAGCTATAATTTAAAGAGAATTTCCCAATATAAAAAAGAGTAAAATTATACACTGAAAGATCACAAATTGTTATCAGTATGTAAGAACTAAAGGAATAAACTTTCCATGAGCCTTTTCTAAGGAATCTACTTGAAAATAAGCTTGAGCAATCATAATGACTAAGGAAATGTCAACATNAATGAAATTATGAAATAAGTTAAATACTAAAAAGCTATAATTTAAAGAGAATTTCCCAATATAAAAAGAGTAAAATTATACACTGAAAGATCACAAATTGTTATCAGTATGTAAGAACTAAAGGAATAAACTTTCCATGAGCCTTTTCTAAGGAATCTACTTGAAAATAAGCTTGAGCAATCATAATGACTAAGGAAATGTCAACATAGGATTGCGGGTTAGATTAAATACATTTTTATATATAAATTGAGATGAAATGAGGGTACAAAGGGAGGTACTATAACATGTAACAGCTACATATGATGACACCAAAGACTCAGTACACTCTTTTAAAAAATGGGGTATGAGTGATCAGCGGAGCAAATACAATTTTTAATGCTTTGATAGTCAAATTAGTGGTGGTGATAGTTTTGTTTTTCTAAAACAGTTGTTCAAATGAATATGGGATAGTCTAACTCTGTTATCTCCTTTGTCTTTGAGAACCAGAAGCCCTGAAGTAGAAGAAGATACAGCTGTAACAGAGAAGAGGCTAAGCAAAAGCTATGAAATTCTGAATTTAATTTAGTTACATCACTATGAATTCCTATGCTTTTTCTGTATATATAAATGCTTACTAGATCTTAACACTAAAAAGCTTAGAAATAGTGATCAACTCAGTAGAAAGAGCATCAAGATTTTAGTCTTGAAATATTTTACATTTCTCACTAGAAGAAACCAAGGCTTAGAGAAATGACTGATTCTGCATCTGGGCCAGTAAATGTATAAGATGAACATGGGACATGTAGACCTATCAGATAAAGAGGAAGTTATCACAGACAACTTGGGTTCTGTCAAAAGGACTCAGGAGACAACTTGAAGTAGCTTCCAATGGCCAGGTACAGAATAACTGGAGTTTCAGTAATGATGATAATTGTTTGTGTAAGTATGTGTAAATCTGTAAGTTTATAAAGACACTAAAATATCTTAAAAGTGGTTATCTCTAGGAGATAAGAAACTATTATATTAAATTGCTAAATAAAAAGTTGATACATTGACAAAACTGATGAATAAAGGAAAAGCATTATGGACTTATTCTGCCTTTTTTAAAGTTAACTGTATCACCGTGTAACCAAATACCAAATACAGGGAAGCATCTTCTGTGAAAGTATTCTAATAATAAAAAATAAAGAACAAAATTTGAGTACCAGGATTTTGCAGACATCATTGAATGGATATGGGTATTACAAGCTTCAATATCTGCTATGTCACACAATGAGAGAAAAGCTAACATAATGTGTTAAGTATACTCTTGTCAATACTCCCTATGTTCTTCCAAAAGTAATCAAATCTTATTTTTAACTTGAATTAATCTAGAACCTGGATTCAGCTGACAGTTTTTGAAAATACAAAGGATAAAGGAGCATATGGACTGCAGTATGAGTGTGTAATCAGCAATTCCAGACTGTGCAAAACTCCACAGGTCAAATGTCCTGAGTCTTTCACAAGTAAAAATATGGAATGAAAGGAATGGATGGAAAGCCTATAGATTATTTTTAGAAAAGACTTGAAAGACTTGAGAGAGTTTTTTAAAAAAGGATAAAACCAGAGTACAGAATTTAAGAATGCACATTTGGGTAAATAAAACTATAAAATGCAAGGAAACAATTACTATAAAGGATATTTACTCACAGGCAAGAGACTGGTTATGTTTGCATAGGGCAAAGAGAGGAAGGAGCTTCTGGAATGGCTAACAATGCTGTGTTTCTTGATCTTGACAGTGCTTGTGAAGTGCTCACTTTATAATTTAGTGAGCCACGTATTTGCTTTGCTTGGTTTTCTGTATCTGTGTGTATTATAGTGCTGTACTGTGTTTAATTGCTCAGTTGCGTCTGATTCTTTCTGACCCCAAGAACGGTAGCCTACTAGGTTACCCTACTCCATGGGGATTCCCCAGGCAAGAATAGTGGAGTGGGCTGCCATGCCCTCTCCAGGGGATCTTCCTGACCCGGGGATTGAACCCAGGTCTCCCGCATTGCAGACAGGTTCTTTACCATCTGAGCCAGCAGGGAAGCCTGGGTTTTATATAATGCTTTTTAAAAATAACAGTCATTGAATAAATATTTTTGAGTCCTTATTGTATATTTGGTATATTGTATTGACAAGACAAACATTAACACATTTCCTACAGCCAGGGACAATTACACTAGACTGTGTTAGAATGGGGCAAGCACAGGAGATGCTGTGATCCACATACAGGGGTAAAAGCAGGTCACTTCAAAGACTTAAAGTCTTAGTTGAGGTCTGAGGAATGATCTGGGGGGGAGGCATGGGAAAACTCCTCCAAGGAGCAGCAACAACATTTGGAATCAGCTAGATGTAAGAGAAAAAAATGACTTTGAGGAACTGAAATTCAGTCTTCATGAAAAGCAACAGGCAACAGAAGGAAGGGGTGTTGGGAGATGAGAAGGGACAAGATATTGAATTGCTTTTAATTCATATTTATATGTTAATTTGGGGAATAGAAGAAGCCATTATATGTTTAAAACTGGGAAGTGATCCCAGATTTGCATTTTCAGCAAGATCATTCTTCTTACTCAATGGAGCATGGCATTGGGAGAGGTTGGTGGTGGTGAGACTTATTTCTCTATCTATGTGATCTTCATGCTTGGACTAAATGGCCCCTTCTGAATTTTATTAAGAAAGCAAAACATCAAAAGGAAAAAGGTAACAGCCATTCCGAGCAACATAGAATATGACCACATTTCCATTTGTTGTTTTAACTGATGGAAACAGGATTTGGAAAAACTGACATCTTTGTAGAGACATGATGTTACAAGTATACTGCAAGCTCTTTGAACATTTGTGCCCCGGGCCGCAAAACAGTTTTACCTCAGTTTACTGTTGCAATGGTGGCAGCGGAAACAGGATTTATGAAAACTCTGCCTGTCTGCTACTAGGCGCTCCATTGGATAAACCGTCTTTTGACAAAGTATACATATTTCCTTGTCTTGGAGTTGCAGTTTCTAAAAGTCAAAATATATGAGAGCTTATGTAATACTGTTTTCAGTCACATTGTAAAAGGAAAACAAGAGCAACAGCTTGGTAACCGGCCATGCGGTTAGTGTAGAAAGCTCTACCACTGCTGGTCTCCATGTGCCTTCTCTGGACGCGGGGCATCTACCATTAGGCTTGAGGTTCTGGTACAATCCACCTNTAAAAGGAAAACAAGAGCAACAGCTTGGTAACCGGCCATGCGGTTAGTGTAGAAAGCTCTACCCCTGCTGGTCTCCATGTGCCTTCTCTGGACGCGGGGCATCTACCATTAGGCTTGAGGTTCTGGTACAATCCACCTCGCTCTGGTTTATCTGCTGTTTATACATGGTACAAGTTAATTTTTATTATTTTAGGAAATATACATGAGTGAAATGTGTTCACTAACTTTAACACACTGAAAAGGATATATAGGAAAATCGGCCATGAGGAGACCTCCTGAGACCACTTATCTTTCTAAATGACTGAACTTTCTATGTATATAAAAGTGTATACCTAACTTGGTTTAAAGTTTTAGTCTTTAAAGTATTCGGTAGAGATTTTTCTAAAATATATCCATATATTTTTTCAGCTGATATTTTGTTTAGGTATTTTCTTAATGATTTAGTGTTGACTCTATGACACCAATTCTTAACAATAAGACAAGACTCCTAAAAACACTGAACTATTCCGGGCCACTTGTCCTCAGTCTAAATAGCTTAAGATTTCGGGGCTTTGGGGATTCTTATCTCTGCCTCTTATGATTTCCCTACCTCTACCAAAGTTACATGTGAATGCCAGTTCCTATGAGTAATAGTAGTTATATTACCAAGTGTTTGCATAGTTACATTACCAGTGTTTGCATAGTGGTTCAAAACTGACAACTTTTGCCAGAGTATTGTTTTGATTCTCACAACTATTCTGTAAGAATAAGCTAGTGTAGTAGTTTTATATATGAGCATATATGTGCACTGTTCTTTATATAAATAAATATTATATACACATACTCTAATGTTTTGATGCTCAATTTGGGCTACTAAGAAATCTCCTTTATTTATTTTGTTCTAATAGGAGACACACTTCTATATTTAACACCAGTTTCCTTGTATTTTTTATGTCTTTAGTTAACAGAAACTCAGCATTTGAAATTAGACAGCTTTGCTTAATTATGCCAGAAGCCAGTACATTAAGAAATCATATTAACCTGATAAAATAGATACACATGTTGCAAATATGATAAGGACAGAATTATTAGTTTCAGCAGTTTTTATTTTTAGGCTTGCTATTTCTTTCAATCTATCTAAAATAATGTCAAGTCTATCTAAATTATGTCAAGTCTTATTGTGAAGACTCATTAATTGTAAAAAGGTGGAAAATATAAAGAAATGGGCTGTTCTCTGATGTTAAAAAATCTGTACTAAGTTCATGTGTTTTAAATTTTTCTTCTTCCAAATATAATTATGTTTTAAAATTATTGTCCATGTTTATCTGTGAATGAGACCAATTGAGCTATAATTTGGGGTTTAAGAAAGGCAAAAGAAAATCAATTATAGGGGGAAAAATAGCAGTGGCATTAGAGAACAAATTCCATCCAACTCAACAACAATAATTAAATATACTTTTGTCAGAGATCCCAATCAATGAAAATCCTTAAAGCACATATGCAGAGTGTAAATTGTTTCTTGGATTATTACCAGGTTATATTGAATGCAAACTCAAACACCACTTAAGTCTGGCAGTTAAAGCTCTATCAATAATAGGTCAAGAAATATTATCTCATATTGTCTTTAACATGTGTATGAAATAATATTTTAATAAGAAATACTCATAATGTACTGCCGCTGCTGCTGCTGCTGCTAAGTCGCTTCAGTCGTGTCCGACTCTGTGCGACCCCAGAGACGGCAGCCCACCAGGCTCCCCCGCCCCTGGGATTATCCAGGCAAGAACACGGGAGTGGGTTGTCATTTCCTTCTCCAATGCATGAAAGTGAAAAGTGAAAGTGAAGTCGCTCAGTCGAGTTCGACCCTCAGCGACCCTATGGACTGCAGCCCACCAGGCTCCTCCATCCATGGGATTTTCCAGGCAAGAGTACTGGAATGGGGTGCCATTGCCTTCTCTGCATAATGTACTAATGGTATACAATAATTAATAAATATATAATTCCATATAATAATTGATGCTATCACAATAGCAATTATTATTATACCTGCTGCTTTATCTAAAGCCTTATTTACCTTGACAAACATAGGTCTCAATAACCTATATAGTAGTGTTTGTTACTCTCACCCAGGGCTGGTGAGTCATATTAAATGCTTTGTAAAGAGAAAGTAGTAAAAGCAAGCATGGTAAAGGGAAGGATAGCAGCAACCAGGGAAAGCTGTTAGTTTTACGTTATGCTGTTTAGTTTTTTCCATGTACACTTTTAATTGCAAATCGTCTTAGTTCTGTGCCTTTAAAGGGTTAATCTTACTTCGGTCTTTGCAAGGTCATTTACCACGTATAAATGCAGATTCCTCTTGGAAGGTGGTTTCCATCTCAGTTGCAGAAGCATCTGAGGTTGTATATCCCAAGTTTTTAATAACTCTTTCACTCTCCTGCCAGGTCTGTTGAAAATTCCTCCTGAGTTCTTTAGGTGAATCAGAAACATCTAAAATGTGGCCAGCGATGACATCCTCATAGGTGGGTGGGGCATGCTTGAAGTCAAAGCGAGATCTGCCAGCTTCCGAACCATGTGACGAAGAGACCGTCGTTTTCGACCCTACAACCTGACTCTCAAATGCATCCAGACCTGAGAAATGTTCACTGAGAGACCTTGTTTCAGAGCGTATGCTGGGCATCATTTCTTGTAGCTCTCCAGGACGACTGTGAGAAAAACCCGTAAAGCTAGTGCTTTCTGAAGAGGTTAATCCAAATTCCTCCTTAAATGAACGGCTTTCTTGCTTTATATTACGATTTGCTTCTCCATTTACATAAACTCTTCTATTTGACTGTGTGTCAAAACTTAGGCCATCCTCAAATCCCCTGAACCATCTGTTTATTTCATTTTCATGGTCACTCACGAAATTTTCAGCCATTTCAACAGTCCTGTTGGCTGCTGCGTATCTCTGCGCTTGCTCTGCCAGGCGAGGTCCTTCGACTTTGCGGATGATTTCCACTGCGTCAAAACTCTCGGTATCTGGCACTATGTCTTCAGCGGAATTTACTCCATCTTTGTGAACATAAGTCGACCTTTTCTCTACTTTCCTTACTTCCTCTCGAGCTTCCATGGATTCTTTGAAAGAACCACTATCAGCATGATTGACAGTTATAGGTATTGTGATTGTAGGTGGAGAGTCCCTACCACGAGCCTCTATCTTAATTTGACGGCGAAGTGTGGCAGGAGACGTGATGATCTCAGACCTCTTCTCCACAATGGGAACCGGGGTTATCGATGGACACGGGATGATCCCTCTGGATAACTTTGCAGTGGTGTCTTTGAGTTTCACAAGTTGTTCAGAACGACTCTTGGGGGGCGAAGGGGAGGTACTTGCTCTGAGGATTCTAGTCGGTTGTGATGGTCTTGGTGATGGTTCAGCCAAACTGTCCTTTTTAGGGGACTGGGAAAGCTCATCCTTAGGAGAGGTTTGTGTTCGCCGGGCGGTAGACTCGATCGTTATGAAAGTTGGTGACGGTGGGCGTGTTTTTAAAGATGGAGGAGGAACCTTGGCATCATCTAGTTTAATTTCCTGGTGGGTTTTCACTTGATGATGAGCAGTAGTTTCTTGATGAGTTGCTACTTGGTGGTGCTCTGCTTTTTCCACAGTTGTATTTTCTTTCTGCTGGGTATTTTTACTATAACTGACGTTAGCATTAGACACTTTAGATAATGTTTCATTAAGACTGGTAGCTTTATTTCTCTGCTTTCCTGCTTTAGATGATATCATGGCCGTTTGAATTGTATTTTCACAGGACACAAGCATGTCCTCTGCCTGAGTCTTAATCTGTGTTATTTCTTCTTTGATTTTTTCTATGTTATTCTCCATAGCAATGCGAACGCCATATTCTCTTTTTTCTTCACTTAATAGCCAAACTGGAATAATATTTAACAGCATCTGAAATGTCTTAAGGCCATTTTTATCTGGCTCTGCTTCAAACTCTTTTATCCTAGACAGAATCTGTTGTAGTTCTTCACGTTTTCTCAAGAATTCCAATACATTTACAGCACGTTTTCCATCATCCTGCTGGGATTCTTTCGCAGAGGAAAAGAAAGATTTGTTCTGTGTAATCTCTTGCTTTGACTCTTTAGTATTAGAAAAGACTTGTTTCTGTTGTATGCCCTTGACGCCAAGATATTTTTCTTCCTGAAGATTATTATTTGGCTGGGACAATTTTTTATGTTCAACTTGACTTTCAAAAGACTGTGTATGTGTTTGCTGAAAATTCTGAGTCTGAGAATCAAGATGTGCCTCAGCAACCTTTTGTTCGACTACCTTCTGAGCTGATTTACTCAAGTGTTCTTCTTTTGTTTCAACCATTAGACTTTCTTTCTTTGGACCAATCATTGGTGGTCCCTGCATTGTTTCTTCACTTCCTAGAAGTTTCCCACTCTCAGATTCTCTACATTCTCTTTGCTTTTCATGAACTATTTTGAGCTTACTTTCATGGCTTTTCCCGGTGGTTTCTGTAGGCAGCTGTATTGTTGCTCTCTTTTCCTTTGCAGGTAATTGATAATATTTTTCAGTCACTGATTGCTTATTGCTACTACCTTCAGTCCTTGCTTCTGTTCTCTCGGTTTCCTGGTACTGTTGTTTGGTAATGGTTTGAATATCAACTTCAGATCGCTTTTTATGATTTTCATAGCTGTGGTTTGTTTCATTTAACTTATGATCTAGAATTGGAACCTTGATGGTTTTAACTTTGAAACTGGGGGAAACTGACTTGGTTTTGGGCAAGTCCAGCTGCTCCAGATGCTTCTGCTGTGTTTGCTGGGTCCTACATTCTTGCTGACTCTGTTTAATTTCACAAGCNTTGTGGTTTGTTTCATTTAACTTATGATCTAGAATTGGAACCTTGATGGTTTTAACTTTGAAACTGGGGGAAACTGACTTGCTTTTGGGCAAGTCCAGCTGCTCCAGATGCTTCTGCTGTGTTTGCTGGGTCCTACATTCTTGCTGACTCTGTTTAATTTCACAAGCTGATTTAGATTGGATCATATCCTTTGAGCTCTGCAAAACTTCCTTTCTTATGGTATCTTTGCTTTCCAAGGTTGCTGGAACATGTTGGATCCTCTTGGCAGAGAATGTCCCTGCCGGTGTTGTGGAAAGCTGGTTATCTGTACAGACCCCTAGTTCTTGAGAAAGACTTTGAGAGACTGGGTTTGTTTGGGCCACAATGACCCCTGAATCCATTCCAGTTAGGGGGACCTCCTCCTTTGTATTTTGTAACAGCACTTCCTTTTTCAACTCTGATACGTTTTGATTTTGGCTCTCTGTTCTAACTATGTTGTAGCCCGAACTCCCCTGTCTCTGTTTTTCAAGCTCTTCTCTTTGTTGTCTGTATTTTTCTTCAGCAATCATTAAAGGTGTTTTAAATTTTCTCATATATGATTTTGGACTTTGCTGCCCTGAACCTGCTGGAAATGAGTGAGATTTTATGAGAAGTGCTATAGGTTTTTCCTTGGGTGGTGAACTTTCTGGAACTGCCTGTGGGAAAGACCTTGTAGAGTCCATAGATAGTTGTTTTCTTTTATCAAGACTTTTGCTAGATACGTTCTGCTTTGTCTCTATGTGTTCACTGCTAGTNTGGATTTAATTTAGTTACATCACTATGAATTCCTATGCTTTTTCTGTATATATAAATGCTTACTAGATCTTAACACTAAAAAGCTTAGAAATAGTGATCAACTCAGTAGAAAGAGCATCAAGATTTTAGTCTTGAAATATTTTACATTTCTCACTAGAAGAAACCAAGGCTTAGAGAAATGACTGATTCTGCATCTGGGCCAGTAAATGTATAAGATGAACATGGGACATGTAGACCTATCAGATAAAGAGGAAGTTATCACAGACAACTTGGGTTCTGTCAAAAGGACTCAGGAGACAACTTGAAGTAGCTTCCAATGGCCAGGTACAGAATAACTGGAGTTTCAGTAATGATGATAATTGTTTGTGTAAGTATGTGTAAATCTGTAAGTTTATAAAGACACTAAAATATCTTAAAAGTGGTTATCTCTAGGAGATAAGAAACTATTATATTAAATTGCTAAATAAAAAGTTGATACATTGACAAAACTGATGAATAAAGGAAAAGAATTATGGACTTATTCTGCCTTTTTTAAAGTTAACTGTATCACCGTGTAACCAAATACCAAATACAGGGAAGCATCTTCTGTGAAAGTATTCTAATAATAAAAAATAAAGAACAAAATTTGAGTACCAGGATTTTGCAGACATCATTGAATGGATATGGGTATTACAAGCTTCAATATCTGCTATGTCACACAATGAGAGAAAAGCTAACATAATGTGTTAAGTATACTCTTGTCAATACTCCCTATGTTCTTCCAAAAGTAATCAAATCTTATTTTTAACTTGAATTAATCTAGAACCTGGATTCAGCTGACAGTTTTTGAAAATACAAAGGATAAAGGAGCATATGGACTGCAGTATGAGTGTGTAATCAGCAATTCCAGACTGTGCAAAACTCCACAGGTCAAATGTCCTGAGTCTTTCACAAGTAAAAATATGGAATGAAAGGAATGGATGGAAAGCCTATAGATTATTTTTAGAAAAGACTTGAAAGACTTGAGAGAGTTTTTTAAAAAAGGATAAAACCAGAGTACAGAATTTAAGAATGCACATTTGGGTAAATAAAACTATAAAATGCAAGGAAACAATTACTATAAAGGATATTTACTCACAGGCAAGAGACTGGTTATGTTTGCATAGGGCAAAGAGAGGAAGGAGCTTCTGGAATGGCTAACAATGCTGTGTTTCTTGATCTTGACAGTGCTTGTGAAGTGCTCACTTTATAATTTAGTGAGCCACGTATTTGCTTTGCTTGGTTTTCTGTATCTGTGTGTATTATAGTGCCGTACTGTGTTTAATTGCTCAGTTGCGTCTGATTCTTTCTGACCCCAAGAACGGTAGCCTACTAGGTTACCCTACTCCATGGGGATTCCCCAGGCAAGAATAGTGGAGTGGGCTGCCATGCCCTCTCCAGGGGATCTTCCTGACCCGGGGATTGAACCCAGGTCTCCCGCATTGCAGACAGGTTCTTTACCATCTGAGCCAGCAGGGAAGCCTGGGTTTTATATAATGCTTTTTAAAAATAACAGTCATTGAATAAATATTTTTGAGTCCTTATTGTATATTTGGTATATTGTATTGACAAGACAAACATTAACACATTTCCTACAGCCAGGGACAATTACACTAGACTGTGTTAGAATGGGGCAAGCACAGGAGATGCTGTGATCCACATACAGGGGTAAAAGCAGGTCACTTCAAAGACTTAAAGTCTTAGTTGAGGTCTGAGGAATGATCTGGGGGGGAGGCATGGGAAAACTCCTCCAAGGAGCAGCAACAACATTTGGAATCAGCTAGATGTAAGAGAAAAAAATGACTTTGAGGAACTGAAATTCAGTCTTCATGAAAAGCAACAGGCAACAGGAGGAAGGGGTGTTGGGAGATGAGAAGGGACAAGATATTGAATTGCTTTTAATTCATATTTATATGTTAATTTGGGGAATAGAAGAAGCCATTATATGTTTAAAACTGGGAAGTGATCCCAGATTTGCATTTTCAGCAAGATCATTCTTCTTACTCAATGGAGCATGGCATTGGGAGAGGTTGGTGGTGGTGAGACTTATTTCTCTATCTATGTGATCTTCATGCTTGGACTAAATGGCCCCTTCTGAATTTTATTAAGAAAGCAAAACATCAAAAGGAAAAAGGTAACAGCCATTCCGAGCAACACAGAATATGACCACATTTCCATTTGTTGTTTTAACTGATGGAAACAGGATTTGGAAAAACTGACATCTTTGTAGAGACATGATGTTACAAGTATACTGCAAGCTCTTTGAACATTTGTGCCCCGGGCCGCAAAACAGTTTTACCTCAGTTTACTGTTGCAATGGTGGCAGCGGAAACAGGATTTATGAAAACTCTGCCTGTCTGCTACTAGGCGCTCCATTGGATAAACCGTCTTTTGACAAAGTATACATATTTCCTTGTCTTGGAGTTGCAGTTTCTAAAAGTCAAAATATATGAGAGCTTATGTAATACTGTTTTCAGTCACATTGTAAAAGGAAAACAAGAGCAACAGCTTGGTAACCGGCCATGCGGTTAGTGTAGAAAGCTCTACCCCTGCTGGTCTCCATGTGCCTTCTCTGGACGCGGGGCATCTACCATTAGGCTTGAGGTTCTGGTACAATCCACCTCGCTCTGGTTTATCTGCTGTTTATACATGGTACAAGTTAATTTTTATTATTTTAGGAAATATACATGACTGAAATGTGTTCACTAACTTTAACACACTGAAAAGGATATATAGGAAAATCGGCCATGAGGAGACCTCCTGAGACCACTTATCTTTCTAAATGACTGAACTTTCTATGTATATAAAAGTGTATACCTAACTTGGTTTAAAGTTTTAGTCTTTAAAGTATTCGGTAGAGATTTTTCTAAAATATATCCATATATTTTTTCAGCTGATATTTTGTTTAGGTATTTTCTTAATGATTTAGTGTTGACTCTGTGACACCAATTCTTAACAATAAGACAAGACTCCTAAAAACACTGAACTATTCCGGGCCACTTGTCCTCAGTCTAAATAGCTTAAGATTTCGGGGCTTTGGGGATTCTTATCTCTGCCTCTTATGATTTCCCTACCTCTACCAAAGTTACATGTGAATGCCAGTTCCTATGAGTAATAGTAGTTATATTACCAAGTGTTTGCATAGTTACATTACCAGTGTTTGCATAGTGGTTCAAAACTGACAACTTTTGCCAGAGTATTGTTTTGATTCTCACAACTATTCTGTAAGAATAAGCTAGTGTAGTAGTTTTATATATGAGCATATATGTGCACTGTTCTTTATATAAATAAATATTATATACACATACTCTAATGTTTTGATGCTCAATTTGGGCTACTAAGAAATCTCCTTTATTTATTTTGTTCTAATAGGAGACACACTTCTATATTTAACACCAGTTTCCTTGTATTTTTTATGTCTTTAGTTAACAGAAACTCAGCATTTGAAATTAGACAGCTTTGCTTAATTATGCCAGAAGCCAGTACATTAAGAAATCATATTAACCTGATAAAATAGATACACATGTTGCAAATATGATAAGGACAGAATTATTAGTTTCAGCAGTTTTTATTTTTAGGCTTGCTATTTCTTTCAATCTATCTAAAATAATGTCAAGTCTATCTAAATTATGTCAAGTCTTATTGTGAAGACTCATTAATTGTAAAAAGGTGGAAAATATAAAGAAATGGGCTGTTCTCTGATGTTAAAAAATCTGTACTAAGTTCATGTGTTTTAAATTTTTCTTCTTCCAAATATAATTATGTTTTAAAATTATTGTCCATGTTTATCTGTGAATGAGACCAATTGAGCTATAATTTGGGGTTTAAGAAAGGCAAAAGAAAATCAATTATAGGGGGAAAAATAGCAGTGGCATTAGAGAACAAATTCCATCCAACTCAACAACAATAATTAAATATACTTTTGTCAGAGATCCCAATCAATGAAAATCCTTAAAGCACATATGCAGAGTGTAAATTGTTTCTTGGATTATTACCAGGTTATATTGAATGCAAACTCAAACACCACTTAAGTCTGGCAGTTAAAGCTCTATCAATAATAGGTCAAGAAATATTATCTCATATTGTCTTTAACATGTGTATGAAATAATATTTTAATAAGAAATACTCATAATGTACTGCCGCTGCTGCTGCTGCTGCTAAGTCGCTTCAGTCGTGTCCGACTCTGTGCGACCCCAGAGACGGCAGCCCACCAGGCTCCCCCGCCCCTGGGATTATCCAGGCAAGAACACGGGAGTGGGTTGTCATTTCCTTCTCCAATGCATGAAAGTGAAAAGTGAAAGTGAAGTAGCTCAGTCGAGTTCGACCCTCAGCGACCCTATGGACTGCAGCCCACCAGGCTCCTCCATCCATGGGATTTTCCAGGCAAGAGTACTGGAATGGGGTGCCATTGCCTTCTCTGCATAATGTACTAATGGTATACAATAATTAATAAATATATAATTCCATATAATAATTGATGCTATCACAATAGCAATTATTATTATACCTGCTGCTTTATCTAAAGCCTTATTTACCTTGACAAACATAGGTCTCAATAACCTATATAGTAGTGTTTGTTACTCTCACCCAGGGCTGGTGAGTCATATTAAATGCTTTGTAAAGAGAAAGTAGTAAAAGCAAGCATGGTAAAGGGAAGGATAGCAGCAACCAGGGAAAGCTGTTAGTTTTACGTTATGCTGTTTAGTTTTTTCCATGTACACTTTTAATTGCAAATCGTCTTAGTTCTGTGCCTTTAAAGGGTTAATCTTACTTCGGTCTTTGCAAGGTCATTTACCACGTATAAATGCAGATTCCTCTTGGAAGGTGGTTTCCATCTCAGTTGCAGAAGCATCTGAGGTTGTATATCCCAAGTTTTTAATAACTCTTTCACTCTCCTGCCAGGTCTGTTGAAAATTCCTCCTGAGTTCTTTAGGTGAATCAGAAACATCTAAAATGTGGCCAGCGATGACATCCTCATAGGTGGGTGGGGCATGCTTGAAGTCAAAGCGAGATCTGCCAGCTTCCGAACCATGTGACGAAGAGACCGTCGTCTTCGACCCTACAACCTGACTCTCAAATGCATCCAGACCTGAGAAATGTTCACTGAGAGACCTTGTTTCAGAGCGTATGCTGGGCATCATTTCTTGTAGCTCTCCAGGACGACTGTGAGAAAAACCCGTAAAGCTAGTGCTTTCTGAAGAGGTTAATCCAAATTCCTCCTTAAATGAACGGCTTTCTTGCTTTATATTACGATTTGCTTCTCCATTTACATAAACTCTTCTATTTGACTGTGTGTCAAAACATAGGCCATCCTCAAATCCCCTGAACCATCTGTTTATTTCATTTTCATGGTCACTCACGAAATTTTCAGCCATTTCAACAGTCCTGTTGGCTGCTGCGTATCTCTGCGCTTGCTCTGCCAGGCGAGGTCCTTCGACTTTGCGGATGATTTCCACTGCGTCAAAACTCTCGGTATCTGGCACTATGTCTTCAGCGGAATTTACTCCATCTTTGTGAACATAAGTCGACCTTTTCTCTACTTTCCTTACTTCCTCTCGAGCTTCCATGGATTCTTTGAAAGAACCACTATCAGCATGATTGACAGTTATAGGTATTGTGATTGTAGGTGGAGAGTCCCTACCACGAGCCTCTATCTTAATTTGACGGCGAAGTGTGGCAGGAGACGTGATGATCTCAGACCTCTTCTCCACAATGGGAACCGGGGTTATCGATGGACACGGGATGATCCCTCTGGATAACTTTGCAGTGGTGTCTTTGAGTTTCACAAGTTGTTCAGAACGACTCTTGGGGGGCGAAGGGGAGGTACTTGCTCTGAGGATTCCAGTCGGTTGTGATGGTCTTGGTGATGGTTCAGCCAAACTGTCCTTTTTAGGGGACTGGGAAAGCTCATCCTTAGGAGAGGTTTGTGTTCGCCGGGCGGTAGACTCGATCGTTATGAAAGTTGGTGACGGTGGGCGTGTTTTTAAAGATGGAGGAGGAACCTTGGCATCATCTAGTTTAATTTCCTGGTGGGTTTTCACTTGATGATGAGCAGTAGTTTCTTGATGAGTTGCTACTTGGTGGTGCTCTGCTTTTTCCACAGTTGTATTTTCTTTCTGCTGGGTATTTTTACTATAACTGACGTTAGCATTAGACACTTTAGATAATGTTTCATTAAGACTGGTAGCTTTATTTCTCTGCTTTCCTGCTTTAGATGATATCATGGCCGTTTGAATTGTATTTTCACAGGACACAAGCATGTCCTCTGCCTGAGTCTTAATCTGTGTTATTTCTTCTTTGATTTTTTCTATGTTATTCTCCATAGCAATGCGAACGCCATATTCTCTTTTTTCTTCACTTAATAGCCAAACTGGAATAATATTTAACAGCATCTGAAATGTCTTAAGGCCATTTTTATCTGGCTCTGCTTCAAACTCTTTTATCCTAGACAGAATCTGTTGTAGTTCTTCACGTTTTCTCAAGAATTCCAATACATTTACAGCACGTTTTCCATCATCCTGCTGGGATTCTTTCGCAGAGGAAAAGAAAGATTTGTTCTGTGTAATCTCTTGCTTTGACTCTTTAGTATTAGAAAAGACTTGTTTCTGTTGTATGCCCTTGACGCCAAGATATTTTTCTTCCTGAAGATTATTATTTGGCTGGGACAATTTTTTATGTTCAACTTGACTTTCAAAAGACTGTGTATGTGTTTGCTGAAAATTCTGAGTCTGAGAATCAAGATGTGCCTCAGCAACCTTTTGTTCGACTACCTTCTGAGCTGATTTACTCAAGTGTTCTTCTTTTGTTTCAACCATTAGACTTTCTTTCTTTGGACCAATCATTGGTGGTCCCTGCATTGTTTCTTCACTTCCTAGAAGTTTCCCACTCTCAGATTCTCTACATTCTCTTTGCTTTTCATGAACTATTTTGAGCTTACTTTCATGGCTTTTCCCGGTGGTTTCTGTAGGCAGCTGTATTGTTGCTCTCTTTTCCTTTGCAGGTAATTGATAATATTTTTCAGTCACTGATTGCTTATTGCTACTACCTTCAGTCCTTGCTTCTGTTCTCTCGGTTTCCTGGTACTGTTGTTTGGCAATGGTTTGAATATCAACTTCAGATCGCTTTTTATGACTTTCATAGTTGTGGTTTGTTTCATTTAACTTATGATCTAGAATTGGAACCTTGATGGTTTTAACTTTGAAACTGGGGGAAACTGACTTGCTTTTGGGCAAGTCCAGCTGCTCCAGATGCTTCTGCTGTGTTTGCTGGGTCCTACATTCTTGCTGACTCTGTTTAATTTCACAAGCTGATTTAGATTGGATCACATCCTTTGAGCTCTGCAAAACTTCCTTTCTTATGGTATCTTTGCTTTCCAAGGTTGCTGGAACATGTTGGATCCTCTTGGCAGAGAATGTCCCTGCCGGTGTTGTGGAAAGCTGGTTATCTGTACAGACCCCTAGTTCTTGAGAAAGACTTTGAGAGACTGGGTTTGTTTGGGCCACAATGACCCCTGAATCCATTCCAGTTAGGGGGACCTCCTCCTTTGTATTTTGTAACAGCACTTCCTTTTTCAACTCTGATACGTTTTGATTTTGGCTCTCTGTTCTAACTATGTTGTAGCCCGAACTCCCCTGTCTCTGTTTTTCAAGCTCTTCTCTTTGTTGTCTGTATTTTTCTTCAGCAATCATTAAAGGTGTTTTAAATTTTCTCATATATGATTTTGGACTTTGCTGCCCTGAACCTGCTGGAAATGAATGAGATTTTATGAGAAGTGCTATAGGTTTTTCCTTGGGTGGTGAACTTTCTGGAACTGCCTGTGGGAAAGACCTTGTAGAGTCCATAGATAGTTGTTTTCTTTTATCAAGACTTTTGCTAGATACGTTCTGCTTTGTCTCTATGTGTTCACTGCTAGTTGCCGTTATTACTCTTTTCTGATCCTTTGAGGGAGTCATTTTACATTCTGTATCTGGCAGAGAATTTTCCAAATCAACTTTTGGGGAACTATGCTTCTTTATATCTTCTATCTGCTTGGGAAACTTGGGTTTGGGGAGTGTGGGAGGTGGCAAACGTCCTCCAGATTTTCCTGTTATGATTTTAGCCTGAGAGCTTGAGGCTTCTTCTTGGGAGTATTGTATGAATGTTCCATTATGCTTTTCTTGAACAGAAGAGGAAAGGAGATGTGCTGGTTTTAGAGCTGGAGCTGGAGGAGGAGGGGGCGGTGGTGGAAACATGGATAGAGATTCTCTTTCAAATTTCTCATCTTCTGGTGGTGGAGGAAGAGGGAGGCCTGGAAAACTTTCAAATTCAGCCTGTGTCTTCTCAGTGGACAGTGAAGGAGGAAACACAGTTTTTTCAGGCAACATCGTTAAAGGAGGTGGAGGAGGAAGAGGAAATTCAATTTCAGATGATGCGTTGGAAGGTGGAGGAGGAGGTGGAGATGGAGGTGGAAGAGGGAACTCGTTTTCCTTTGCGTTATTTTCAGGGTTAAATTTGACTGGATTAAAGGACATTTCCATTGCCATTTTTAAATCTTTGGTGGTATTTGTCTTCATTAGAAAGTCCTGGCTCTTCAGATGAATATCAGTCTGCTTTTTGTCAGTTGCCTTAAGTTGATTGTGGCTTTTTTGGGAGACTTTTACTTCTGTTACATTTGACATGTCTTGATTCACAGGTAAAGTCTGCCACCCTGGTTGAGGGGTCACATTCTTTTTCATTATATCTTTATTAGAATATTGCTTTTCTTGCTTTAACAGAGTCTGCCTCTGAAAGTCCTCTGAAACCTCACGTGTTTCTCCAGCCATCTTGTAGACTGGAGCCTGGGTTAAACCAGGCCTAGAGCTTTGTGTATCTGTTGATGTTTTAGTGTTTTGGGGATTTTTAGGACTTTCAGTCTGTTTCTTTCCAACTGTTTTATCAATAGATTGCAAACAGACAGCCTCCTTCTTCTGTTCTCTCGCTGCCTCTGCTTCCTTGGTTTTTCGATGTTCCCTAACTGACAGGGTTGAAGTCAACTGTCCGCTTACATGTTCACCCCTAAGATGTTGCTCTGTCGTGTTATCAGTCCAGATACCCACTTGGTGTGAATTAGATAGTTTTCTAAGGTTTTTCTCAAGAGCATCATTGTTTTGTTCTCGATCTATGACGATCTTTATAGGGCCTTTGGGGGCTTTTGGAAGATTAACCTCAGTTCTTTCTTCCATTAAATCTCCATGACAAGATTTGTTTATAGTTTGATTGAGAATGTCTCCTCCCTCCTGCCACCTGGCCGCTGGCTCAAGGGGTCCTGGTCTTGGCTGAAGGATGCTTTTTTTGTCCCTCTGGACAGCCACCTGATGAATCCCTCTTTTCTGCTCTTCTTTGGATCCTGCCATCACAGTCTGCACATCGTCTTTGACTGCACTCTTATTTACCTCTTTGAAAGCTCTTTGTGTTTCTTTTAGATTCCTTAATGATGCCTCAAGGTCATCTAGGATAAGCTCCTTTTTCAGTATTTCTGTCCTCCTATGTGCAGTCTTTTCAAGGCATTCAATAGCTTTCTCAATATCCCCAGGGATGACATCAGGCTGTCTCGAGTCTTTCCATTTTTGACTTGATTCCTCAAGTGACTTGAGGGTGGTCAGCATGGCACCTTCAATAACTTCTTCTGTTTTAGCCACTGTTTTCTGCCTTACGGCCTGGCCGAGGGAGTTTAGGGTTGACTTCACGTCACCTTTAATAATTTCTTCTTTGGGTAACTTACAAGATGTATTCTGAGGCTCTGTCAGAAAAACCTTTACTGTATTATTCACATCTCCTGGGATGATGTCAGTTTCATTAACAGTACGTTCAACCTGAGATTGCCTTTTCTTTAATAACAGTTTTGTGCCTTCTACATCACCACCAATTATTTCTTCCTCTTTTTCTTGTTTCCTACCTGTTAGTGTTTCATTTGAGCCTGTCTGGAGTTGTCTGAGATAATCCAAAGCTCCAGTTTCTATGCATGTTGTAAAAAACTGAACATTTCCTCTCTCAGAGGCATCAATTTTAGCCCTTTCAGATATTTTATTGTTTGATATGGAAGATAGCAAATTATGAATAGTACGTTTTACATCACCCCCTACTATTTCTTCACGCTTAATTGTGTCACCAGCATTTTCATGAAGAAGACAATAGATAGTCATGTTAATATCGCCTCTTTCATCTTCCTGAATCAAAATACCTTTCTTTACAGATCTTTCCTCAGAGAACAGGTTTTTAATTGCTTGCTGGACATCACCACTCACTATCTCTTCTTTTTCAGCATGAAATTCTGTTGATCTGTTTAATAACTGAGTTTTGGTCAGATTAACATTTCCTTTCTCTTCTTCACTGACCAAGATCTCTCTTTTCTTACAGTCTCTTTTGGAAAGAAGGTTCACCATTATATTTCTGAGGTCAACCTTGATAATTTCTTCTTTCTGTATCTCAGGTGATGCTTGATTCATTAGCTTGTATTTTGCCATTCGAACATCTCCAACCTCATCAGCTTCAATGATGATTCCAGGTGCCTCGATAACTTTTTGAGAGTACAATTCTCCTAAGGTTTCTTTAATACTCTTGCCAATAACTTCCACCTTTTCTACCCTATTTTCAGTAAATCTGTGAAGGGGTGTGGTTTCAAAGAGCCATGTAGTTGTCTTGACATCAGCAGGAGGGATTTCTTCCTTGGTGATTTTTGTGATCCTTTCATCTGCTTCCTTAATAGAATCCAAAGTTTGATTTTCAAAGAGCCATACTGCCTGCTTCACATCACCTTTCTGCATATCTTCCTGGGTGACTGTTTTGATATTTTCATATTCTGACCCTTCTCCTCTCAGTTCATCTAGAGTATGGGTTTCAAATAGCCAAGTGGATGTTTTAACATTGCCCTTCTGTATTTCATTGACACTTACTGTTTTTACATAAGTATTCTTATCCAGATTTTCAGACTCAAAGAATTGTTTACTTGTCCTTACATCCCCACCTTGAATACAGTTCACAGTGGGCACAATATCACATGATTCTTTTGCAATCTGATCCAGTGGCTGGGTTTCAAATTTGTATCTAACAGAACTAACATCTCCCTTCTGAATGTCTTCTTGTGTGACGGATTTAATCACATACACAGTCTCAGATTCATTAATTGAGTCTAATGGTTTTGTTTCAAAAAGCCACCTTGTCCCTCGTACATCTCCGTGAATTACCTCTTCCTTTTTAACTGTAGTCACTTCATGATAAAACCCTTCTCGATCTTGAATTGCATAGAGTGGCTGGGTTTCAAAGAGCATTCTGTAGCTTTTTACATCGCCCTTTCTTACTTCTTCAGTAATTGTTTTCTTGGTGCTAATATAGTCCGATTCTTCTTTAATCTCATCTAAAGAAAAAGTCTCAAAAATAAAGCACCTCTTTCTGACATTTCCACCTTGTATGTCTGTCACTGTCTTAACTAATTCATCACCTTCTTGACTTTCTTTTATCATATCAATTGGTTGGTTTTCAAAGAGCCACCTACAATTTAAAACATTGCCTTTCTGAATATCTTCCATCTTTAGGGTTTTGATCTTTCTCAAAACCTCCTCTGAACCAGAACTTATAGAATCTAAGGACTGGCTTTCAAATTTATGCCGCATGCTGGAGACATCCCCAGCTTGGATATCCATTTCTATGGCTTTGACCTCCTTTCCTTCTTCTCCTTGTATGCTGTCCAGATTTTCTGTCTCAAAAAGGAGACATGTTGTACGAACATCCCCACCATGGATTTCCTCTTGTTTCACGGTTTGCAATTTGACTGTTGCTTCAGAGTCATCTTTTATGGTATCAAGTGGCTGAGTTTCAAAGAGCCAGGTACAGGCTTTGACATCTCCCTTATGAATTTCTTTACTGCCGGTCATTAGTGAAACTTTTTCATAAAGAGATTCCATTGGCTGGGTTTCAAAAAGCCATCTACAGGCTTTGACATCCCCTTTAACAATATCGGTGACTTGTTCAGTTTTACTTTCTACTTCTTCCATATTGCTGAAATGTTTAATCGAATCAAGTGGTTGGGTTTCAAATAGCCACTTAGCAGATTTTACATTCCCAGTCTGTATTTCTTGAGCAGATATTCCTCTAATTATCTGATATTTATGAATGCTTTCATCAAACTGGTCAATGGGCCTTGTTTCAAAAAGCCACCTACAGCTTCTTACGTCACCTCTTAGGATTTCTTCTTGCTGGACTGTCTTTACTTGATGGTATTTTCCAAGGTGATCTTGAATGGCATATAATGGTGTTGTTTCAAAGAGTGATTTATTTAGCTCGACACCACCTTTTGTGATTCCTTCCACCTCTATTTTATGTGATGCATCAAATTTAATCAAATTGTTTGATTCAAAGATATGTGTATAATTCCTTACATCTCCTCTGTCAACTTCTTCAAGCTTCACTGTTCGTATGTACTCTTTTTTATCTTCTCTAATCTCTTCCAGAGGTTGGGTTTCGAAAATCCATTTTTGGTGCCTGACATCCCCCTTTTCTTCTTCAGAAGCAGTAATTTTTTGAAGTTTTCCTACATCAGGGCTATCTTTTAAAGCCTCTATTGGAAGTGTTTCAAATAGTTGCTTAGTAGTTTGTACATCACCCCCTATTATCTCTTCAGACTTTAGATGGTCTGCATCAGGAACTTCTTTCAGAATATCTAATGGCTGTGTTTCAAACATCCAACACTTTTTAGAGACATCTGTACCGATTACTGTTTCCTTTTCAACGATGACTTCTTCTGTCTCTTCTTTGATTTTCTCCAAAGGTTGAGTTTCAAACAACCACTTGGCCCTACTCACCCCACCTTTGACATTTTCTTCCATGGATATTCCTCTGACGACTTTAATTTCTGTTATATCTTTGTTAATTGTATCTAGGGGCTGTGTTTCAAACATCCAACGTGCTGTTCTCACATCCCCCTTTTCAACATCTTCTCTGTGAACAGTTTTAATTTCTAGCATTTGACCTGAGCCATCTCTAATAACATATAATGGTTGTGTTTCAAAACATTTTATACTTCTCTTAACATTCCCCTTAATTTCTTTGAGCTCAGATCTGAGTTGCAGTAGGTACATCTCATCTACTGAGTGAAGTTGTCCAAGCTGATCCAGATGTTGAGTTTCAAACATGTATCTCACAGTCTTGACATCCCCCCCGGTTATGTCCTTTATGGCAGTTGCTATTGATTCTTCTTGACTTTGATGCAATTTATTCATTGAGTCTAATGGCTTTGTTTCAAACATCCACCGAGCTGTGTGGACATCTCCTCTGGCTAGCTCAGGAATTTTCTCAGCATGTTCCTCAGTGCCAGAAGAATGATCCCCCAGAGTATCGATGGGTTGGGTTTCAAACATCCATGTGGTATATTTCACGTCACTACCAGCGATGATTTCTTGATCAGCAATGCCCTTGGAGATGTTGTCTTCATCTGGAGAGCCATTGTTGATGGAATCTAATGGCTGATTCTCGAAGATCCATCTCATGGACTGCACCTCCCCCTTCAGAATTTCATCCCACTCCAAGTGTTCTCTTTCTGAGTTCAGACCTTTTGGAGAACTGTCATTCGTATTTTCAAAAACATACCGGGCTTGTTGCACATCTGCTGAAACTGAGCTCCCCGCATTCATTTGACGAGAAACAATCTCAGAAACCTCACTGATATAATCTTTTTCTAAGTTTTTCCTTAACTCAGGATGGATGTGTTTATATAAACGGTTTAATTCATACAAATTTCTTTGTCTGGAGTATAATTCTTTGGGGACTGGTGGTATTCTAGGAGGGTTGGGGAGTTCAGGGGACTGGGAAAATGACTGTTATATCTTTGTTAATTGTATCTAGGGGCTGTGTTTCAAACATCCAACGTGCTGTTCTCACATCCCCCTTTTCAACATCTTCTCTGTGAACAGTTTTAATTTCTAGCATTTGACCTGAGCCATCTCTAATAACATATAATGGTTGTGTTTCAAAACATTTTATACTTCTCTTAACATTCCCCTTAATTTCTTTGAGCTCAGATCTGAGTTGCAGTAGGTACATCTCATCTACTGAGTGAAGTTGTCCAAGCTGATCCAGATGTTGAGTTTCAAACATGTATCTCACAGTCTTGACATCCCCCCCGGTTATGTCCTTTATGGCAGTTGCTATTGATTCTTCTTGACTTTGATGCAATTTATTCATTGAGTCTAATGGCTTTGTTTCAAACATCCACCGAGCTGTGTGGACATCTCCTCTGGCTAGCTCAGGAATTTTCTCAGCATGTTCCTCAGTGCCAGAAGAATGATCCCCCAGAGTATCGATGGGTTGGGTTTCAAACATCCATGTGGTATATTTCACGTCACCACCAGCGATGATTTCTTGATCAGCAATGCCCTTGGAGATGTTGTCTTCATCTGGAGAGCCATTGTTGATGGAATCTAATGGCTGATTCTCGAAGATCCATCTCATGGACTGCACCTCCCCCTTCAGAATTTCATCCCACTCCAAGTGTTCTCTTTCTGAGTTCAGACCTTTTGGAGAACTGTCATTCGTATTTTCAAAAACATACCGGGCTTGTTGCACATCTGCTGAAACTGAGCTCCCCGCATTCATTTGACGAGAAACAATCTCAGAAACCTCACTGATATAATCTTTTTCTAAGTTTTTCCTTAACTCAGGATGGATGTGTTTATATAAACGGTTTAATTCATACAAATTTCTTTGTCTGGAGTATAATTCTTTGGGGACTGGTGGTATTCTAGGAGGGCTGGGGAGTTCAGGGGACTGGGAAAATGCTGTCACATCTACTGGAGGTTGAAGCATGTCGGGTGGGGGAGGAGGAAATTCTTCTGTCTTTTCCAAAGGATTGGCATTAGTTTGTGCCAGAGTTGAGGAAGTGGCACTGTGGTCGCTGCATCTGGTTGATGTTTCCTTCCTCTGGCTGGTTGAAGTGTAAGAAGTAGAAGAGGTGCCCACAATTGATGATGGCTTTAAAGTCTCTTCAGATTCACTTTCAATCTTTAAGGGAGAGAAAATCAAATCTTATAAAGATGAGTGTAGTGGTGGAGACTTATGGGCACTGCCTTTCACCTGCCTGTGCTACGATATCTCCATTGGGAACAACAGGTGATAGACTCCATTTAGACACCTGCTTCAAAGCCACATTCAGTACATGTTACTATCTTTCCTATAATCCATTTGCACTTTTTTAGAATTATATTCTCTATTCAATACACCAGGAACTCAGTATTTTAACATTTACCCATAATCTTGACTGTCTTTCCTTCTTTACTTAATGTGCTATGCAGAGTAATCTAGAGGGAAACAATTAAAATCTTAAAGTACTTTTGAGAGTTGTTTTGTTTTCCTTGGAATTTTAAACACAACAGAGTAAGTAGATGGCATTTAAAAACTGGCTTTATTACTTTATCTAATGTTAATTATTAAACTTAAGTGCATACATAATTTTTTCTCCCCTAATTTGCTTTAATGAGAAAAGTTTTAATTCTCTGTACTGCTTTTCTCATGTACAATAATATTTTTCTTCTGGAACAGAATAAGTACTGGTTCAGGGTATTTTTTGCTATTGAAAAACCTCTTCATTCAATAATTTGAAAATGTTATGTGTTTACATATGGTTTTATACTTAACATGTCTCTGTGCAGAGAAATTATCTTACCTTAATCTGCTTGGCTGGGGTCAATTCTTTGTCAGAATAAAGAGCCTTCTCCTGGACAGACTTTTCAAATTGTTCTTTTAAAAACTTAGTGGAAACCTTTGGAATCTCTTCATCTTCAGGTGTATCTATCACTATAAACAGAAAAGAACACCATGGATATTATGTAACTAATAAACATGTTGTTTGAGAAGTCATTATAATACTATGGAAAACTTCTAACGTAAGTGAAATAAAAGTATTCAGGATATAAGTGTACACATATGGCACTACTTCATTAGGTAAGTTAGTAGATGTCAAGAAATGTAGGAAGAAAAATGATGGTGGTTACTGGATGGAAAATCGTAAATTATGAAGCTGTTATTTATTTTAATTGTATATATTTCCAAATTTTCTATAAGCATGTTTTACTGTTGTGCTCAAATAATAATAAAAGTTATAAAGCAAGAACAGAACAGCAGAAGAACAAGAAAGGATCTACTTCCTTAAGCAAAACTACCATAAAACCAAATTCAATTATAGTTAACATTTGGGTCACAGTTGGCTTAAATCTTCCCTTTTAGCACTTAGGAACGGCAAGACTCATTCCCCTTTTTACAGGCAAGACACTCTGTACCCATTTTATGCAGATCTGCACAAGTTTGCCTGGAATCTAATCTCATATCTGTAGGTTGGAGAATTAGACTTAAACATGCTTGACTCTATCATTAATAGTAATCTAATTTAGATAACTTTTCTGTTCCCAAGGAGCTTCATAAACATCAAGTTTATTCTAGATCCCTAAGGCAAAAACAATTCAGAGGTGGCTGGCTTATCACTTTCTAGGCTTTTTGGATACATCATAAGGTTGAAGGGCAATGAACTATTTTAGAAGCTTATTGCATCTTTTAGCATAGACAGAAGCTAATTATATATAGAAATATTGCCCTGTCTCCATTAGAATCATGAGTAATAGTTACTAACTTTATTTAGTGGGAAGGCTTGTGCTTTGGAAGTCCTCTATTCAAACACAGAAGCATCAACAGTAAAAAGGTATATTCAAATCAAATAATATCAGATTCTTACCTGTTTCTTGAACATATTGATGGAGCTGAGAAGCTTGATTTATTTCCTCAGTGTGCTTTTCAAGATGAGGGACCTGTGTTTAAACAAAATTTTATATAAATAATTGTTTTTAAGAAATCTGTTATTTCAGGATTGTACATGTATTCTACATTGCAGAGTGATTTTCATCCAAGACTTCAGTACACATAGAGAGATGCAAATTAAACACTGATCATTTATTTTAATGCATGAGCTCATGCTGTAACAGAACATATATGAATGGATATCTAAAGTACCCTTATATTTTCAGGGTGCTTATTTTATATTTCAAAGACTTCAAAGTCAGGAAGGAGACACTGATGTGTATTGGTATTAAATACATAAAGGAATATAAAAGCACTTGTTTATAACAAGATCAAAATGTCCACACAGTTCTGGAAACTGTGTGGAAAGTGTTTTTTCTAAGTAGTTACCATTTCTGTTCCAAGAACATCAATTTTGTGTGCTTCGGAAATTTCTGGTTCATTTCTTTCCATTTCCTGGCTGCATCTTGAAATGTCGACCTGGCTGCTACGGATTACCTCCTGAAAATGAGTGAATGAATAGACATGCCTTAAGAAAATTCTGAAATTTTTAACTTTTATTTTATCAGTGCAATTTCGGTGAAAGAGACTTCTGAAAAAAATTGTTTCCTCAGTATATTGCTTTGCTTGACTGTTGTAACAAATGACCACAAACTTAGTATCTTACAGTTGCGAACGTCAGAAACACTGAAAGGGTCTTGCTGGGCGTTAGCAGGTGTCATTCCTTTCTCCAGGCTCTAGGGGAGGATCCATTCTCTTGCCTCCAGCAGTTCTAGAGGCTGCCCACTTTCATTGGCTCCTTCTTCTAGTTAAACTTTTTCTCACTCTGCCATCTTGCTGATTTTCTCTTCTGATCCCCCTTTCACTTTTATGGACCCTTGTGATTACATTGGACTGATCACTATAAGCTGGAACATTCTGGAAGAGATGGGAATACCAGACCACCTGACCTGCCTCTTGAGAAATCTGTATGCAGGTCAGGAAGAACAGTTAGAACTGGACATGGAACAACAGACTGGTTCCAAATAGGAAAAGGAGTACGTCAAAGCTGTATATTGTCACCCTGCTTATTTAACTTAGATGCAGGGTACATCATGAGAAACTCTGGGCTGGAAGAAACACAAGCTGGAATCAAGATTGCTGGGAGAAATATCAATAACCTCAGAGAGGCAGGTGACATCACCCTTATGGAAGAAAGTGAGGGGGAACTAAAAAGCCTCTTGATGAAAGTGAAAGTGGAAAGTGAAACAGTTGGTTTAAAGCTCAACATTCAGAAAACGAAGATCATGGCATCTGGTCCCATTACTTCATGGGAAATAGATAGGGAAACAGTGGAAACAGTGTCAGACTTTATTTTTTGGGGCTCCAAAATCACTGCAGATGGTGA